>JAESUZ010001742.1:0-24129 GCA_017311185.1 Proteles cristata cristata
TCACAGAAATTCTACAGATAAGACTAACAATGACCATGACAAGCAGGACAAAACAGACACAGAAGTGGCCACAAAACAGGTTTATGAGTTTGCTGAAGGGCCAACCGACGTCTCGCTGTGCCCTGGGGGAGGGAAATAGCTGCGTCCAGCTTTTCATTTAATCCCCCAGACAGAAGCACATGTGCATTGAAGGATCCAGATAAGTTGATTTACCTCATTTTTTCTTAATAACAAAAATGGGAGTGCTCGAGGAACTTGAGCAGTGGCCACGAGTTTTCCGACGGAATGGTTACAGAAGCCCCCATGGGAGAGAAAAGATAAGTATTTGTGCTCTACGTTCTCCAGCCAACAGTTAAAGTGGAATAGAAGTAGAAACTATGATTAAAATTTCTCCAACAAAATCAGAGTCTATAACTCCAGGAATGATGGTTAGGCCTTCTGAAAGCTGCGCTGCTGCGGCCCAATATTCAGCCGAACGTTTAGGCAATGGGTCAAAAGTGTTTGTTCTTAATTTACAAATGCCACCTCCCTGAGACAAAAGAACATTTTCAGCGAGAGGTAAATCAGCAGCCGCCCTCCCTGAAGTTGCAGAGCATCAATCTGACACCATTAAAGGTTTAGCTCTCCCTGATGCAGCAGTCATCTATAAGCGTGGTTGGAAAACAAAGGGGTTACTTGAGGAGTGGGAGGCGCAGCCAGTTGAGTCCCTGGCATTGTTTTAACAATTTCCACCCTTGGAGGGCTTCGTAGCCTGAGCCAAAGCAGTAGCAAAAACAGCAGCATTTCGTTCAGTTCCCCCCACTCCTGAGCAAGCTCTCATATATTCAGCTACAGAAGCTCCCTGCCCTTTTAAAGGGCCCCAAACACGTTTACATTCCGGGTTTGCATTTTCAAAAGCAAGTGTCTGCAAAAGTGTCTCTGAGATTTCATCACGTCCAACATCCCGCTCAACAGCCACCCGCAATCTAGCAAGAAAATCAGTATAGGGTTCATTGGGTCCTTGTAAAGTTTTTGGAAAAGAAAGCTGAGCGTGGCCAGTAGGTACAGCACGGCGCCAAGCCCTAAGAAATACCTGGCGCACCTGCTGTAAATCCTGGCCGGAAAATTGAGCCTGTTCTCTCAAGGCTCGAAATTGTCCCTCTCCCATCAATTTATCCTCCAGGGGACCAGGAGGGTTCTGTCCCTCATTAATTTGAGCCTGCTTTCGGGCTTCCTCTTCCCACCAACTCCTTAATTGCAGAATGCAATGCAAGTGCTCGAGTGATAGCACTACATAGAGTCCACAATTTCAAAGGGATTATGTTACCCTTCTGATGCTGTTGCTGTAATTCCTTCTGTATGAACTTCCATTCCTTTAAGTTGAATTGTACTTTGGGTTGGCACTGAAACCCATAACAATGCTGCTCCACAAGGCGGAATAACTCAAATAAACGGCGACTAGATACCTTCACCCCGATGGAGTGGAGAAGTCCTTTGACGAGCTCCATGTGTTGTGCCTTTGCTGATGGGGAATTCCCCATAATTGTCCCAAAAGTTCCCCTGCCTTGGACCTACAATCCCCGAGGGGAGGGGTACTCACCCTTTCGGTTTCGTTCGCCCTCTGCCCCACGTTGGGCGCCAGATGTTGCGGACGAAATGACACAAAGGACAAGACACACACACACAAGACAGACACAGACACAACTCCGGCCGGAGGAACAATTCTACGCAAGCCGCTCTTGCGGTTTATTTTATACCCCGGGACCTGGATTCAAACCGAAATCTACAAGATGCATTCCTTTACCAATTAAGGGCAAGTAGCCAAACACATTTCAAGGACAGGGGGTGGCGGAGGCAGGAAGCGAGCACAACATGTTTACTAAGAGGCCTGCTCACAATTCCAGCCTTCTCCTTATTTCTAAGGAGGGCATGTTCCCTCGTTTGCAAGCGGACCATTAAACTTGGATACTGTGTGCAGGCCTCCTGGCAGAGCATGCTGTTTGCAGGCATGCTTTGGCCAGGCAGGGAGCCCCGTGTGCAGGCACATCCCCACGTCCCTAACCACGCTTTCTTGTGGTCACTGTCGGGCTCCCACGTCTCCCCCTTTTGTCTGAGAAGCGGTAGCAAACTGTAAGGCGGCGAGAACGCGTTGTCTGTCCTTTTTTCGCTGTTGCCTTCTTCGCCAGGACCAGTAGACTAAAATAATCACACAGCATAGAAGTATTATGAATAAAGTATTCATGAGAACAGTTCCAACTAGGGCAGACACATTTCCAAGAGGGTTCAAATTATTCATCCCTCTCTGTAAATCCCTTAACAGATCGGACCCAGTAAGGTCAGGTAGTGTTTTGCTAAATGTAGACAAAATTTGCTGCTCTAACTCCATCATTTCCTTAGTTAGGTTTTGATGCCCTGTTAATGACCATTTCACCTTTTCCCAACCTTCACTCATGTTGAAAGGCACAGAGGTTATACATAATTGAGAGGAGTTCCAATCACATTTCAGTACCCCTTTTGTGGATAAGACAGTTCGTTGATCCCCAAACCACGAAACAGCATGTTGAAGACTGAGTACATCAGTTGCAAGTCGTGCATCCAGATCTCGTTGTTGTTGCCATAATAAATGAGAGTCTTTATGCCATTCCCGCACAAAGTCTGCTGTTTAGGATCCTTGATGCAAAAGCAAGTCCAGCCACAGCAGCGGTTGCAGTAACTGCAGCCACTGCAAGAACGGAAGCTATGATTATTCCAAGCAGGTGTCGGGACCGGTGAAGCAAAGTTTGTATAGCAGTCACCAAATGAGATAGAGCAAAAGAGTCCGACCAAGATCTTGTCAAATTTACAGGCAACCACACTTCGGTACGAGTTTTAACAATCACCAATGAAAAATTAGAGTTATTGATCTGTGTTTCAAAACTTTTCCACCATGACTGACTTACACATTGTGTTAAATTACAATGATTACATGATATAGATCCCTCTGTAGCCTTCCAAGTCCAATTCCCATACAGCAATGCAAAGGGGTATTTTTAGACAAGCCGTAGCCGAATAGGATTTATTAACACGCAAGTTAACATGAAAGGGACCCGAACTGTCAGTCTTCTCCAAAGTATAGTTTCCTGACCATAGTGTGAGATTCCCTGAAACTGCCCATAATTTCCAAATATTCCCTTGAAAGTGGGGATACCCTAACAATTGCAATTGAGGGGGACGAGTGCAAACTGTTGCCATTTTACGGTTTCATTACCGTTACCCATTGAGGTACCATTAATTCGATACCATTTGAAAGTTTTGTTCAACCATTTTTCCAAAAGGTAACCATGATCAGGGCTCCAATGTACAATAACAAATCCAGAATAATTCATGACCTTAAAAGGCCGATGACCTCGGCATCTTTCCCATTCCAAAGATTCTAGAGAAGGAATAAAAAACATTAGAAGGGCAGAATGGTCTAAAGGTATCAGGATGGTGACTCATCGGTGTCGTAGACGTGTTGAATCCCCTGGTGGAAACAAGTACAGTAAAGACAGCAGGATGATCATTATTATATGTTACTCCCCAGGTATTCTAAGAGTAATGGTTATGCTTTCGGGTAGAGAAGCAAAAGGGATGTCCTCCGATGCACAAGGGGAGACCCTCCACTGCAACAGTATCATTACTTATGTTATATTGATAATGATGATGATACAGATGCTCAATTCCTCCACACGCGGGTGGTGGGAAGAATGCAGTTTCATTGGTGCATACCTGTACTTCAGGTTCACCCCAAGAGACAGCTCTCACAAGAGGACTATTAGGAACATAAGCCCAAGAAGTATATTCTATCGCTTGCGCATACATTACCTGACAGGTAACCACAGCCATCTTATCCTCCTCTTTCCTTCGGAAATGCAATTCTGCTGCTGATAGATTTTCTTTGCGCCAAATATTCAGAAAATTTAAAGTTAGTAAGGTTTTATTCAAGATGTCTTTTGGTTTCATAAACCTCTCCTTTCCCCCCTTTTTTATTTTTTCAACATACTCACATAAAGTACCATTAGCCCTTTCAATGATAGCTTGTCCTTGACTAGTATAAAGGATACCAAAAGTATGAATTACATGATACTGGGATAAAAAATGAGCTAATCTTGCAGATTGGGAGGCGGGTGTGTTATCAGTTTTCAATTCAATTGGGACCCCCATAACTGCAAAACAAGATAATAAGTGAGTAATAACAGCAATAACAGCATCAGCCTTTTCAGAATGTAATGTAGTAGCCCATTGGAAATGTGTGCATGTATCTATAGTATGATGGACGCATTTTTATCGTCCAAAGGATGAAAGAAACCTTACATCCATTTGCCATACCTGATTTGCTTGCAATCCTCTTATGTTGACACCTGGTGGGGTAAATGGTAAGGTAAAAGTGCACAAATAGAACAAGAGAGAACAATAAGATTTATTTTAATCCCTTAGAGTTAGTATGTTGCAGACGATGCTCTTGTTTTGCTGCTTCTATAAGCTAAAGCAATGCATCGATTACAGCATTTCCGAGTGACAAGGGTCCAGGAAGGGCGGAATGTGCACGGATATGGGTAAAGAAAATTAATTCTGAACGCCGCAGAAGTGATCGCTGTACCTGATAAAATAATTTGTCAATATCTGTTTTAAGAGTTATAGGCAGTGAAACCTGAGGAAGCTGTAAACAAGAGAGAACAGCATACCGAGAATCCGAAACAATGTTAACAGGGAGTTGAGGAAAGTCTTGCAAAACGAAGTAAATAGCCCGCAGCTCAGCAGGCTGCACAGAGCAAAACGAATGGGGAAGGCAGAAGAGGCAAGTTGACAGCAGGAGGCAGAGAAAGAATTAGCAGTTTTAAATTTTGTGAGCTTAGACAGAGGAGAGGACTTAAGGTTTGTTAGGCAGTCTATGTCAGTCTGGAGAAGACAAGGAACTTCCCCGAAACAAAAGGAGTTTCGGCAGCTGCTTGGGAGTATTCCTTCAAGTCCCCGTCCCGAGGTAAACCAGCCACAGTTGGCTTCAATTATAGCCATTAATCTGGGAAAAGAATGAGTGAGAAGCCCTCAACATTTACTAGAAAGAGGAACAGAGAACAGGAGAGTTAACATCCCCTTCAGTCTAAATTTATTTCAGCCAGACCAATAAGGTCCCCTTTATGAGGTTTTTCTGGATATTGGTTGGGCACTCTGAGTGAGGCAATGTCACAAAGACAGACAAAGGGTTGGGGGTGCCCTCTCTAATGAGGAGACCAGTCAGATGTCAGTTTGGTCATGTCCCAAAAGAACTTAAGGGATGCTTAGCTGTCATGGTCTCAGCTTTGGAAACTATTCCGATGCCACCATAGACTGTATGCCGTGGACCACAAAACCGCAGCAGGCACAGTCAGACCCCATAGGCTTTTGGGGACCTTAAGGGTGCCCACCCGTGGAGCCACAGAATCAAACCCAGCAGGCAAGTCAGACGGAATTGTATATTCACATCTATATATATATATATATAGTATATATATATAGTATATATATATACTAGAGATTACTGTATTCCTTCTCACAGAAATTCTACAGATAAGACTAACAATGACCATGACAAGCAGGACAAAACAGACACAGAAGTGGCCACAAAACAGGTTTATGAGTTTGCTGAAGGGCCAACCGACGTCTCGCTGTGCCCTGGGGGAGGGAAATAGCTGCGTCCAGCTTTTCATTTAATCCCCCAGACAGAAGCACATGTGCATTGAAGGATCCAGATAAGTTGATTTACCTCATTTTTTCTTAATAACAAAAATGGGAGTGCTCGAGGAACTTGAGCAGTGGCCACTAGTTTTCCGACGGAATGGTTACAGAAGCCCCCATGGGAGAGAAAAGATAAGTATTTGTGCTCTACGTTCTCCAGCCAACAGTTAAAGTGGAATAGAAGTAGAAACTATGATTAAAATTTCTCCAACAAAATCAGAGTCTATAACTCCAGGAATGATGGTTAGGCCTTCTGAAAGCTGCGCTGCTGCGGCCCAATATTCAGCCGAACGTTTAGGCAATGGGTCAAAAGTGTTTGTTCTTAATTTATAAATGCCACCTCCCTGAGACAAAAGAACATTTTCAGCGAGAGGTAAATCAGCAGCCGCCCTCCCTGAAGTTGCAGAGCATCAATCTGACACCATTAAAGGTTTAGCTCTCCCTGATGCAGCAGTCATCTGTAAGCGTGGTTGGAAAACAAAGGGGTTACTTGAGGAGTGGGAGGCGCAGCCAGTTGAGTCCCTGGCATTGTTTTAACAATTTCCACCCTTGGAGGGCTTCGTAGCCTGAGCCAAAGCAGTAGCAAAAACAGCAGCATTTCGTTCAGTTCCCCCCACTCCTGAGCAAGCTCTCATATATTCAGCTACAGAAGCTCCCTGCCCTTTTAAAGGGCCCCAAACACGTTTACATTCCGGGTTTGCATTTTCAAAAGCAAGTGTCTGCAAAAGTATCTCTGAGATTTCATCACGTCCAACATCCCGCTCAACAGCCACCCACAATCTAGCAAGAAAATCAGTATAGGGTTCATTGGGTCCTTGTAAAGTTTTTGGAAAAGAAAGCTGAGCGTGGCCAGTAGGTACAGCACGGCGCCAAGCCCTAAGCAATACCTGGCGCACCTGCTGTAAATCCTGGCCGGAAAATTGAGCCTGTTCTCTCAAGGCTCGAAATTGTCCCTCTCCCATCAATTTATCCTCCAGGGGACCAGGAGGGTTCTGTCCCTCATTAATTTGAGCCTGCTTTCGGGCTTCCTCTTCCCACCAACTCCTTAATTGCAGAATGCAATGCAAGTGCTCGAGTGATAGCACTACATAGAGTCCACAATTTCAAAGGGATTATGTTACCCTTCTGATGCTGTTGCTGTAATTCCTTCTGTATGAACTTCCATTCCTTTAAGTTGAATTGTACTTTGGGTTGGCACTGAAACCCATAACAATGCTGCTCCACAAGGCGGAATAACTCAAATAAACGGCGACTAGATACCTTCACCCCGATGGAGTGGAGAAGTCCTTTGACGAGCTCCATGTATTGTGCCTTTGCTGATGGGGAATTCCCCATAATTGTCCCAAAAGTTCCCCTGCCTTGGACCTACAATCCCCGAGGGGAGGGGTACTCACCCTTTCGGTTTCGTTCGCCCTCTGCCCCACGTTGGGCGCCAGATGTTGCGGACGAAATGACACAAAGGACAAGACACACACACACAAGACAGACACAGACACAACTCCGGCCGGAGGAACAATTCTACGCAAGCCGCTCTTGCGGTTTATTTTATACCCCGGGAACTGGATTCAAACCGAAATCTACAAGATGCATTCCTTTACCAATTAAGGGCAAGTAGCCAAACACATTTCAAGGACAGGGGGTGGCGGAGGCAGGAAGCGAGCACAACATGTTTACTAAGAGGCCTGCTCACAAGTCCAGCCTTCTCCTTATTTCTAAGGAGGGCATGTTCCCTCGTTTGCAAGCGGACCATTAAACTTGGATACTGTGTGCAGGCCTCCTGGCAGAGCATGCTGTTTGCAGGCATGCTTTGGCCAGGCAGGGAGCCCCGTGTGCAGGCACATCCCCACGTCCCTAACCACGCTTTCTTGTGGTCACTGTCGGGCTCCCACGTCTCCCCCTTTTTTCTGAGAAGCGGTAGCAAACTGTAAGGCGGCGAGAACGCGTTGTCTATCCTTTTTTAGCTGTTGCCTTCTTCGCCAGGACCAGTAGACTAAAATAATCACACAGCATAGAAGTATTATGAATAAAGTATTCATGAGAACAGTTCCAACTAGGGCAGACACATTTCCAAGAGGGTTCAAATTATTCATCCCTCTCTGTAAATCCCTTAACAGATCGGACCCAGTAAGGTCAGGTAGTGTTTTGCTAAATGTAGACAAAATTTGCTGCTCTAACTCCATCATTTCCTTAGTTAGGTTTTGATGCCCTGTTAATGACCATTTCACCTTTTCCCAACCTTCACTCATGTTGAAAGGCACAGAGGTTATACATAATTGAGAGGAGTTCCAATCACATTTCAGTACCCCTTTTGTGGATAAGACAGTTCGTTGATCCCCAAGCCACGAAACAGCATGTTGAAGACTGAGTACATCAGTTGCAAGTCGTGCATCCAGATCTCGTTGTTGTTGCCATAATAAATGAGAGTCTTTATGCCATTCCCGCACAAAGTCTGCTGTTTAGGATCCTTGATGCAAAAGCAAGTCCAGCCACAGCAGCGGTTGCAGTAACTGCAGCCACTGCAAGAACGGAAGCTATGATTATTCCAAGCAGGTGTCGGGACCGGTGAAGCAAAGTTTGTATAGCAGTCACCAAATGAGATAGAGCAAAAGAGTCCGACCAAGGTCTTGTCAAATTTACAGGCAACCACACTTCGGTACGAGTTTTAACAATCACCAATGAAAAATTAGAGTTATTGATCTGTGTTTCAAAACTTTTCCACCATGACTGACTTACACATTGTGTTAAATTACAATGATTACATGATATAGATCCCTCTGTAGCCTTCCAAGTCCAATTCCCATACAGCAATGCAAAGGGGTATTTTTAGACAAGCCGTAGCCGAATAGGATTTATTAACACGCAAGTTAACATGAAAGGGACCCGAACTGTCAGTCTTCTCCAAAGTATAGTTTCCTGACCATAGTGTGAGATTCCCTGAAACTGCCCATAATTTCCAAATATTCCCTTGAAAGTGGGGATACCCTAACAATTGCAATTGAGGGGGACGAGTGCAAACTGTTGCCATTTTACGGTTTCATTACCGTTACCCATTGAGGTACCATTAATTCGATACCATTTGAAAGTTTTGTTCAACCATTTTTCCAAAAGGTAACCATGATCAGGGCTCCAATGTACAATAACAAATCCAGAATAATTCATGACCTTAAAAGGCCGATGACCTCGGCATCTTTCCCATTCCAAAGATTCTAGAGAAGGAATAAAAAACATTAGAAGGGCAGAATGGTCTAAAGGTATCAGGATGGTGACTCATCGGTGTCGTAGACGTGTTGAATCCCCTGGTGGAAACAAGTACAGTAAAGACAGCAGGATGATCATTATTATATGTTACTCCCCAGGTATTCTAAGAGTAATGGTTATGCTTTCGGGTAGAGAAGCAAAAGGGATGTCCTCCGATGCACAAGGGGAGACCCTCCACTGCAACAGTATCATTACTTATGTTATATTGATAATGATGATGATACAGATGCTCAATTCCTCCACACGCGGGTGGTGGGAAGAATGCAGTTTCATTGGTGCATACCTGTACTTCAGGTTCACCCCAAGAGACAGCTCTCACAAGAGGACTATTAGGAACATAAGCCCAAGAAGTATATTCTATCGCTTGCGCATACATTACCTGACAGGTAACCACAGCCATCTTATCCTCCTCTTTCCTTCGGAAATGCAATTCTGCTGCTGATAGATTTTCTTTGCGCCAAATATTCAGAAAATTTAAAGTTAGTAAGGTTTTATTCAAGATGTCTTTTGGTTTCATAAACCTCTCCTTTCCCCCCTTTTTTATTTTTTCAACATACTCACATAAAGTACCATTAGCCCTTTCAATGATAGCTTGTCCTTGACTAGTATAAAGGATACCAAAAGTATGAATTACATGATACTGGGATAAAAAATGAGCTAATCTTGCAGATTGGGAGGCGGGTGTGTTATCAGTTTTCAATTCAATTGGGACCCCCATAACTGCAAAACAAGATAATAAGTGAGTAATAACAGCAATAACAGCATCAGCCTTTTCAGAATGTAATGCAGTAGCCCATTGGAAATGTGTGCATGTATCTATAGTATGATGGACGCATTTTTATCGTCCAAAGGATGAAAGAAACCTTACATCCATTTGCCATACCTGATTTGCTTGCAATCCTCTTATGTTGACACCTGGTGGGGTAAATGGTAAGGTAAAAGTGCACAAATAGAACAAGAGAGAACAATAAGATTTATTTTAATCCCTTAGAGTTAGTATGTTGCAGACGATGCTCTTGTTTTGCTGCTTCTATAAGCTAAAGCAATGCATCGATTACAGCATTTCCGAGTGACAAGGGTCCAGGAAGGGCGGAATGTGCACGGATATGGGTAAAGAAAATTAATTCTGAACGCCGCAGAAGTGATCGCTGTACCTGATAAAATAATTTGTCAATATCTGTTTTAAGAGTTATAGGCAGTGAAACCTGAGGAAGCTGTAAACAAGAGAGAACAGCATACCGAGAATCCGAAACAATGTTAACAGGGAGTTGAGGAAAGTCTTGCAAAACGAAGTAAATAGCCCGCAGCTCAGCAGGCTGCACAGAGCAAAACGAATGGGGAAGGCAGAAGAGGCAAGTTGACAGCAGGAGGCAGAGAAAGAATTAGCAGTTTTAAATTTTGTGAGCTTAGACAGAGGAGAGGACTTAAGGTTTGTTAGGCAGTCTATATCAGTCTGGAGAAGACAAGGAACTTCCCCGAAACAAAAGGAGTTTCGGCAGCTGCTTGGGAGTATTCCTTCAAGTCCCCGTCCCGAGGTAAACCAGCCACAGTTGGCTTCAATTATAGCCATTAATCTGGGAAAAGAATGAGTGAGAAGCCCTCAACATTTACTAGAAAGAGGAACAGAGAACAGGAGAGTTAACATCCCCTTCAGTCTAAATTTATTTCAGCCAGACCAATAAGGTCCCCTTTATGAGGTTTTTCTGGATATTGGTTGGGCACTCTTAGTGAGGCAATGTCACAAAGACAGACAAAGGGTTGGGGGTGCCCTCTCTAATGAGGAGACCAGTCAGATGTCAGTTTGGTCATGTCCCAAAAGAACTTAAGGGATGCTTAGCTGTCATGGTCTCAGCTTTGGAAACTATTCCGATGCCACCATAGACTGTATGCCGTGGACCACAAAACCGCAGCAGGCACAGTCAGACCCCATAGGCTTTTGGGGACCTTAAGGGTGCCCACCCGTGGAGCCACAGAATCAAACCCAGCAGGCAAGTCAGACGGAATTGTATATTCACATCCATCTATATATATATATATATATATATATATATATATCTAGAGATTACTGTATTCCTTCTCACAGAAATTCTACAGATAAGACTAACAATGACCATGACAAGCAGGACAAAACAGACACAGAAGTGGCCACAAAACAGGTTTATGAGTTTGCTGAAGGGCCAACCGACGTCTCGCTGTGCCCTGGGGGAGGGAAATAGCTGCGTCCAGCTTTTCATTTAATCCCCCAGACAGAAGCACATGTGCATTGAAGGATCCAAATAAGTTGATTTACCTCATTTTTTCTTAATAACAAAAATGGGAGTGCTCGAGGAACTTGAGCAGTGGCCACTAGTTTTCCGACGGAATGGTTACAGAAGCCCCCATGGGAGAGAAAAGATAAGTATTTGTGCTCTACGTTCTCCAGCCAACAGTTAAAGTGGAATAGAAGTAGAAACTATGATTAAAATTTCTCCAACAAAATCAGAGTCTATAACTCCAGGAATGATGGTTAGGCCTTCTGAAAGCTGCGCTGCTGTGGCCCAATATTCAGCCGAACGTTTAGGCAATGGGTCAAAAGTGTTTGTTCTTAATTTATAAATGCCACCTCCCTGAGACAAAAGAACATTTTCAGCGAGAGGTAAATCAGCAGCCGCCCTCCCTGAAGTTGCAGAGCATCAATCTGACACCATTAAAGGTTTAGCTCTCCCTGATGCAGCAGTCATCTCTAAGCGTGGTTGGAAAACAAAGGGGTTACTTGAGGAGTGGGAGGCGCAGCCAGTTGAGTCCCTGGCATTGTTTTAACAATTTCCACCCTTGGAGGGCTTCGTAGCCTGAGCCAAAGCAGTAGCAAAAACAGCAGCATTTCGTTCAGGTCCCCCCACTCCTGAGCAAGCTCTCATATATTCAGCTACAGAAGCTCCCTGCCCTTTTAAAGGGCCCCAAACACGTTTACATTCCGGGTTTGCATTTTCAAAAGCAAGTGTCTGCAAAAGTATCTCTGAGATTTCATCACGTCCAACATCCCGCTCAACAGCCACCCGCAATCTAGCAAGAAAATCAGTATAGGGTTCATTGGGTCCTTGTAAAGTTTTTGGAAAAGAAAGCTGAGCGTGGCCAGTAGGTACAGCACGGCGCCAAGCCCTAAGCAATACCTGGCGCACCTGCTGTAAATCCTGGCCGGAAAATTGAGCCTGTTCTCTCAAGGCTCGAAATTGTCCCTCTCCCATCAATTTATCCTCCAGGGGACCAGGAGGGTTCTGTCCCTCATTAATTTGAGCCTGCTTTCGGGCTTCCTCTTCCCACCAACTCCTTAACTGCAGAATGCAATGCAAGTGCTCGAGTGATAGCACTACATAGAGTCCACAATTTCAAAGGGATTATGTTACCCTTCTGATGCTGTTGCTGTAATTCCTTCTGTATGAACTTCCATTCCTTTAAGTTGAATTGTACTTTGGGTTGGCACTGAAACCCATAACAATGCTGCTCCACAAGGCGGAATAACTCAAATAAACGGCGACTAGATACCTTCACCCCGATGGAGTGGAGAAGTCCTTTGACGAGCTCCATGTATTGTGCCTTTGCTGATGGGGAATTCCCCATAATTTTCCCAAAAGTTCCCCTGCCTTGGACCTACAATCCCCGAGGGGAGGGGTACTCACCCTTTCGGTTTCGTTCACCCTCTGCCCCACGTTGGGCGCCAGATGTTGCGGACGAAATGACACAAAGGACAAGACACACACACACAAGACAGACACAGACACAACTCCGGCCGGAGGAACAATTCTACGCAAGCCGCTCTTGCGGTTTATTTTATACCCCGGGAACTGGATTCAAACTGAAATCTGCAAGATGCATTCCTTTAACAATTAAGGGCAAGTAGCCAAACACATTTCAAGGACGGGGGGTGGCGAAGGCAGGAAGCGAGCACAACATGTTTACTAAGAGGCCTGCTCACAATTCCAGCCTTCTCCTTATTTCTAAGGAGGGCATGTTTCCTCGTTTGCAAGCGGACCATTAAACTTGGATACTGTGTGCAGGCCTCCTGGCAGAGCATCCTGTTTGCAGGCATGCTTTGCCCAGGCAGGGAGCCCCGTGTGCAGGCACATCCCCACGTTCCTAACCACGTTTTCTTGTGGTCACTGTCAGTCTCCCACACTAACCCTGGCCATGGTTCTGGCCTCTGGCACCACGCCACCCCTGCGGGCCAGGAACTGAACTGGTGCTCACGGCCACGTGAGATTTCTTCAGGGAGGAGGTCAGAAGCTCGCCATGCCATGGGAAAGGCCTGGATGGGCCTACAGAAGTACATCATGAGCGCAAACCTCGACCTCCCTGAGCCGCTTGGCCACTCCCTGGAGCTACACAACAAGCCTGACCACAACACTGACCTTCAACTTGACACACGCTCTGACCCTCTCCCTCAACTCAGCCCTCGGGGGGTCGCGGGGGTGGGGGGGGGACCACGGGCCTACCCTTGCCTCTGACCCTGTCTCCTCCCAGGATCCAACTCTACCCTCCCCTTGGCTCTGATTTTAGGGGTCCGCCAACTTCGCTCTGAAGAAAGAATGAACTTGCCACTCCTGATTGGGATCAAATAGGTCAGGGAGGAAGACGGGAGATCACCGTGTTATTTTCATGTCCAGGACGTAGTGAGCTCTAGCAGAGGGTCCAGAACGAAGCCTAAGCCTGAACTCCGTGTCTGGCAACACCGAAACCCAACCTGTAAGCCGGACCTTCACCCTCACATGCGCCCTCAATGCTCCCACAGCGGAGATCGTCGCACTTTCCACGTTCCGCCCCATACCTCCACCGGGATCCGGACCCTCCTCCTGCATGTGCCTGTGCTCCACGGGCGTCCATCACGCAGGTGTGGAGAGAAGTGACGTGGGGCATTTGAAAGGCACAGAATCTATGAGCCAAACCACCCGAGGTTCACCATGATATTGCCACAGGAGCCTTGTGCCTAAGGAAGGAAAGGCTGAATCCAAAACCTCCACCGGGCCCACAAAGATTGCAGGTCCTTGAAGCACAACCCTAAAGCTCATCAAACACTATCGACTAGATGCGACTGCACCCTCCGGGGAGACCCCTGCCCTGCTGTGGTTCATAGCCTACCCCATTCCAGCAATTACCCGGAACCCTAGCCACGGATCTGGACTCTGGGGAGCGTCACGCACCACCTACACAGGACGGGAACTAACCTGGTGCACATGGCCACGTAAGATTGCCCCCGAAAGGAAGCCCGAAGTTCCTCATGACACATAGCAGGCTCGCCAGGGCCTGCAGAAGCAGATCATGAGTCCAAAGCTTGATGTCCCTGAGACGCTTGGCAGGACCCCGGGGCCAGATGCTAAGCCAGATGAGAACGCTCACACGCATCCTCACCCCAGCCCTCTGGGTACACCACTGCTCCGCTCTTGTCGCAGAGGCTGTGTCTTCCTACATCCTGAACCCACCCTTGCCAGGGTTCTTGCCCTCAGGGTGCACTCCACCTACATCTCAGCAAACAACAGAATCGGGAGCTCATTCCCGGCACAGAAGCCTTCAGCCAGAAGCCCAGAGGTCCCCCATGTCATTTCCAAGGCAATGATGGAGCTACAGAGGGATTCGGACCCCGTCCTACACAACTGCCACATGCTTGTACAGCCCCCGGCCCAAGGCACACAGCTGACCCTCTACTTCAGCGAGGCCCTCTGGGGGAACACAGCCCTGCTGCTGCTTCTGACTGTGTCTCCTCCTGGGACCTTAACCTACCCTCTCCTCGGCTCTGATCGTAGGGCTCCCCGATCTGACCTCAGAAGAAACAATGGGCCGGAGACTCCTGACCAGCGCCAAATTCATCAGGTTCGAAGGGGCACATCCCTGTGAGGTTTTCATCTCCAGGGTGGAGCGACCTCTAGAAAAGGACGCAGAAGGAAGCAGGAGCCTGACCCACACGCTCGGCCAAATCCTAAGCCAGACCCTCACCCTCAAAGGCGCCGTCAACTGTCCCACGGAGGGGATCACTCCAGTTCTCACGGTTCACCCCTGCCATCACCGGGGTCCGAACTGTAACCCTCCCGATGCCACTGACTCCACGGGCGTCCATCTGGCGGGTGTGGAGGGAAGTGACTTGAGGCACCTGAAAGGCACAGCATCTAGGAGCGAAAAAGCCTGATGTGCACCATCACGTGTCCACGGGAGCCTTGGGCCCCCCTAAGGAGATCTTGAGCCCTCACCGCCGCCTGGCCCACAGAGGCAGCTGGCTATTGAAGCTGGTCCCTAATCCTCACCGGAGCCCTATGAAGCGCCATCCACTGAGCCGCCGGAAAAGGGACCTGCACTGCTGTTGGTTCATCATGCCCTGGGCCCCGCCAGGACCTCAACCTAACCCTGGCTATGGCTCTGGCCTCTGGCACCACGCCACACCTGCGGGGCAGGAACTGAACTGGTGCTCACGGCCACGTGAGATGTCTTCGGGGAGGAGGCCAGAAGCTCGCCATGCCATGGGAAAGGCCTGGATGGGCCTGCAGAAGCACATCATGAGCACAAACCTCGACCTCCCTGAGCCGCTTGGCCACTCCCTGGAGCTACACAACAAGCCTGACCACAACACTGACCTTCAACTTGACACACGCTCTGACCCTCTCCCTCAACTCAGCCCTCAGGGGGTCGCCGCGGCCGGGGGGACCACGGGCCTACCCTTGCCTCTGACCCTGTCTCCTCCCAGGATCCAACTCTACCCTTCCCGTGGCTCTGATTTTAGGGGTCTTCCATCTTAGCTCTGAAGAAAGAATGGACTTGCCACTCCTGACTTTGACCAAATAGGTCAGGGAGGAAGGCCGGAGATCACCGTGACATTTTCATGTCCAGGACGAAGTGAGCTCTAGCAAAGGGTCCAGAACGAAGCCTAAGCCTGACCTCCGTGTCTGGCAACACCGAAACCCAACCTGTAAGCCGGACCTTCACCCTCACATGCGCCCTCAATGCTCCCACAGCGGAAATTGTCGCACTTTTCACGGTCCGCCCCATACCTCCACCGGGATCCGAACCCTCCTCCTGCATGTGCCTGTGCTCCACAGGCGTCCATCACGCAGGTGTGGAGAGAAGTGACGTGGGGCATCTGAAAGGCACAGAATCTATGAGCAAAACCACCCGAGGTTCACCATGATACCTGGAATGGAAGTATATACAATCACTCTGAACAAATAATGTGGTTGAATCTTATCAAATTGCACATTCATGCCCCGCAGGATGTACATATCCACTCCTAATAGACAGCTAAGAGTCAGTCCCCAAACGTGAACAGGAAACATGGGGACACGTGCTCCTAGCAGCAGACTTCAGAACGGTGCAAAAAGAGAGGAGAACCATGGACACCACATGGATAAATACGTTGAGGTGCACAGTTTTGAAAGGAATGAACCATAGCTATTTAGACAGGAATTGACCTTTTTAGCATAGTATTGAAGTTACTTATTAAGAACGAGTAAAACACCTCTTCAATGAATTTGCAAGAAAACGAAACCATATGTTTGTTGGAAAAGCATATGGAAGGGACAGAACACAATCATACAGGTAATCATTGACCACACTTCATGATGTTCTTACCCAGGGGCTGTGGAGAGACCTGAAGTGAATGGGAGCAAACAAGGAGGTACTAGTTCTTGGAAATGTTCTATCTCCGGAGCTGATGGCACAGTGTGCATTTGGTCATTCTGTTATAGGAGGAAGTACAGATTTAGAAAAGAAATAGTTCCGTTTTCTTTAGACGGTGGCTGCATGTATTCTTTTGTGTGTCTTTGGGCACCATTCTCTCCCTTTTGGCATATTTTGGGGACATCAGGGACATATTCTGTATGCGACCTATAGGGACAATACATGCTATGATGGGAGAAAAAATGAGAACTCATGAAGACAGGAAGGGGGGCAAGGGAGACTGAAATGCCAGGTGGAAACCCCTACAGGGGAGAGAAACAGCCTCACCCACGAAGCTGACAAGCAGCTGTGGATGCAGAAGAGCACACACAGACAGCCAGTCACAGCCCTCAATAGTAAGGGAACAAATACCCCCTGGGGCTCCTGGGTGGCTCAGTCCGTTGTGTGTTAGACTTTGGCTCACGTCATGATCTCACCGTTTGTGAGTCCAAATCCCCATGCCTGGCTCTGTGCTGACAGCTGGGTTCCTGGAGCTTGCTTCAGATCCTCTGGCTCCATCTCTTTGTCCCTCCACTGATTGTGCATGCACACTCTCTCTCTCCCCCTCTCTCTCAAAAACCAAACGTGAAATAAAAAATACCCCTGAGACTCAGGTACCCTAGCACTGATGGGGCTCACTGCGGTGGGTGACAGAAAGCCCTACCGGGGGCTTCCCCGGGCCGGGCTGCTCCCCTGCAGTATGTGAGAATCACTTTGTAACGGGTGCCCTGTTTGATTGCCTCTGGTCTGCCTTGACTGCGGTGGCAGGTGGCCTGGGCCTGATAGCCCAGTATGCAGTCCTCAGCGTCTAGAGTCAGAGCTGTTTCACCTATGTTGATGCTGGGAAATGAAGAAGTATGATCTCTGAGGATATTATTACATTTCCTCTGTTCAGGGGACAGGTAAATCAATTTGCTTGAGGAAGGAATGGCTTCAGAAATATCATGTACCCTGGTCCCACTCCAGTGAATACAGGTCCAGTTAGCATACCATGCAATCACAGACCCTCGCAGAATTAAATTTCCCCTGCCCTGGGCAGTCCCTCTTCCAACTCAGTGAGATGTCTGCAGTAGGTACACAAAAGGAGTCAGCTTCTCTTCTCTTCTCTTTCTTCTTCCCGCTGCCCCCAGTGCAGGGAGCAGCATGGTGTAGGGGAGCTACAAGGGTCGGGAAGGACTCACTTAGGTAGGACATTTGCACTGCAGCTGATGCCCTGGTGCAGTGACCATCCCGCTGGTACGAGGGGCGAGGGAAGGCCTTCACTGATGTCCCCATTGGCATGTCAGGGCAGGCACAGTCCAGACTTTCAGGCCTCCCACCTGCTCCATGCTGTCAGGCACAGGAGGGCAGCCCCACCTCTTTCTCCTCTGGTCATCCTATGCAGGAAGCTCAGGTCCAGCCCACACTGTTGGCTATAACCTTTGCAACAGGCTCATTCAAATCATCCTTTTGTTCCCTCTCCTCAACCTGTTAGCTGTCCTAATCTGGCTTCGGGGAGGAATCAAGGCCGACAATGCCAAAATCACAATCTCTTAGCTACATATAGATTGCTTACTTTGTTATGGACATTGGCAATCTTCACCAAAACCTTCTCCTATACGCTCTCTCCATCATCTTGTTGCAATCAGACAACAGGATGGGGCCCCTTCCTTGACTACAGATAGCCTCGGGAGCTTTTCCTTCTGCTGCCGCATGAGACTGAGGACATGCCAATCATCGAGAGGTAAAGCAGCTGCCCAGAATAACCTGGTCATTAGGGAGCGGTGCTGGGACCCTGGTGGGAGCATGTGCCCTGACACCAGGTGGCTTCACAGATGGCGTCAGGAAGAGAACTGCATCATGCATATCACACCTGCACTCTGATCTCAGTGGGTGGAAACCAGGGATCTCCTGAGCTGGCCAGGTTGGGCAACCCCAGTTTGCAAATTTGCAGGCAGTATCTGCACCCATAGGAAGGGTCCGCCTCACGAGGGTTGAATGTGGGCTTCTTGCTGGTATGAGTGCTGACACTGGAGAAAACATCTAGGGTTAGGGAGTAGGGCCAGTCTCTGAGCACTGTGACCCTCCCCTGGGTCTCTGTGCTGCACGTACCCAAAGAAACCTGCATAGGCCTCAAGGTGTTGCAGCACCCTCAGCCTCAGGAGAGAAGATAGTGAAACTGGAATGCCTCCTTTACGAAAACCCAAGTTACATCCAGGATTAGAAACCGACGCTGGCCCTCAACCCCTTTCAGAAAGGGAACACCAGGATTTAGAGAGACCTGAGTTCCCTCCCGCTGGGCCTAGGGCCTTTCCAAACGTTTATCCAGGAATCAAGCAAGACTGAGCAGGAGAGGAACTAGAGAAGAGAACCCTGCAAGCTCACCCTGTCCTTCCCAATTCCGCTTTCTCCCTTCTCCCTAGCCGTTTCCTAGGACAACCTCAACCCCATGCAGCTCCATGCCTTCCTTGGAGAGCAACCTGGGCCTGGAGCCACTTTGGGACTATCCCAGAGGGAGCTATCTCTGACTGGAGTCGGGACCCTTCTCCAGGGAGGCGTGCCTTGCCAGGAGGACCACTGATTGTGCCTGATCAGGGTCACCCTCTGATTTCTGGAGTGGGGAACCCAACTTGGCTAATAACCCTGCTGGTGTGAGGACGTACAAGGGGGAACCCGACTCCAGGACAGGACAGCTTGGGGAATGCCTTATCCACTGCAGTGAGCGTTCGCAGCAGGGCCCCTCTCTGACATTCCTCTGGCACCCAAGTCAGCACTCAAACCCTGTGGTGGCTCCAGATGCACTCAGGCCTGCAGTGTGGAGGAACAGGGAGAACCTCCATGTTCTTGGCATTGGTGTGGCCCAGGTTTGGAGAAGGATGGCAGGTTTTGCCATTCCTCTTCTGTCAGAGTGTAAGCAGGATGTCAGACAATGGCAACTCCTGGGGTAGCTGGGAATTGGTAGTGGAGAGTCCTTCAGGAACACTGGCTGAACCTTCTGGAGAATAGTGATTACAGGTGGGATCGAGGGAAAGGGGGTCTAACTGACCTTAAGTCATGGAGATCAATGCAATTTGGCAGCTGTGTTCGGGAAACTCTCTCTATTGCTGGACACCACCTCCATCCTCTAGAGATGATGTTAGGGATGTGGGCTCTTCACACACTATCTTCTCAGAGCATGTTCTTTGCAGCTTCATGCGCATTGATGCTATGGATGCTGATGATACTTTCCTGGAATCACTCCACATGTTGACTTTTCCTCACCCTTTCCCTAGGATGATAAAATGGAAGAAACTGTGGAACTTGGTGCATATGAGATTTCTGATCGCAAAATTCTCGATGCCTCGGATTCTGTCCCGCATGGCTCAAGATCATTGGGCATGACAGGAATTATCAAGGATCCTGCCCAGGAATTCACAAATGAGTGTCCTCCCTCCCACTTGTAGGTGATGGAATCTATTTGGTGGATCATAACGAGAGTTCAAAACAAGTCACTCACTGGAAGAAAATTCCATATCACAATAGAGGGTAGGTACGTTTTTACAAAACCTTCCTTTCCAGGTATGTGGATATGTGTGCACGTTGAGGATGTAGTTGCCAGGTGCAATGCATCCCTCACTGCTGGTCTCATTCAGAAGACTTGGAAAGATCTGCTCACAGGACCTGCTTTTCCTTCTAAGCACGACTACTCTCTCTGATTGAATCTGCTCTCTGGGCTTCCTCCATAACAGGCTATGTTCCTTTACTCACGGGCTCTTAACCCCTGTTCAGAGAGTTGAGACCAGAAGTATTACATGAGCAGAATCTGCAAAGAGGGGAGAATGGAGGGTCACTTGTGTCCGAGACACTTCACTGCTCAACGTCTAGGTCAGTGCTCCGAGACTCAATGTCCTGGAGGATCACACACACCAATCCTTGCAGGCCGACCACCCCGGAAACACCCTGATCCTCTCATGGAGTCACGCACATCCGACTCTTCCCTGGTGGTGACACATGGGCACAGAAGTGGTCAAGGACCCTGAGGGGGTCCCTGTGCAGAGTTGTGTAGCCCCAGCTGCAGGGTAGGGACCAGATGAGCAGGTCACAGTGGACAGGGAGTTGTCTCTGCTGCAACAGGGCCTCAGTTATGTCCCCTAGTAAGGTCCAGTCTAGTTCCTATGGAGAGCATACATATGCAAAGTCCACAGTTGGGTCAACATGGTCGTAGAAATAGTCTGGAAACATGCAGGTTTGTGCTCACCTTCCACACCCATGCTGGGTGGGGTCATCCCTTACATGGTTTGCAAAGGGGTGCGGACTGGCTGGTATCATCATTTCAGGTGTCAGATTTATGATGGCAACGTGTATCCGGCAACCAGTAAGTGAAGGATATGCAATGGTGTCTTGTGCTTCATTCATCTACAGAAATGTGTCCCATACCTGGCAGACACAAAGGGCACTGGGCAAAGAGTCTAGGGAATTATTTACCCTGAGTGCCAAGACCTGCATGTGTATCATTATGATGCCAAGCATCTCACCTGAGACGAAACAACACACTCTGGAATCTTCAGCTTTTGACGACTCAGGGCTTCACTGACCTAACAGAGGAGAAGTCAAGGCGAGATGGGTATATATGCAGATTGTGATGGGATGCAGACACACCAGGAATAGAGATTCAAGGGCTCTAGCCCAGGTCCTGTTCTTCTGACTGGCCTTGCCCCTGGGAGCCCCGAGAAGTGCAATGAGCTTTCCCCATCCTCCTCTAGGGCAAACTTGGAGGCAAGCGGAACACAGGGCATGCTCCCAACCAAGTCAGTGATCCTTGAATTCATCCAGGCGTAGATCATCTGTGAAGCTCCAACATCCAGCATCAACGTGAATTCAGCTTTTTGTTGGAAGGGGACAAGAGAGTTCCCAAAAGGCTCTGAGTACAAGGGCAATGGACGGCCACTCGTAGGTATTCTCATCCCAGAGTGTTCCCCGAGCCTGACCCAGACCGTGGCTCCATCTCTCTGGCTAGTGTCCAGCCTTGCCCTTGTGTGCTCTGCACCACCACCACGTCCTCCACACCCTCACCGAGTTTAGGGGTGCATCCCAGGAAGTGTCAATGGCAACTGAGAGCAGTAAGTGGACCCACTTCCACAGGGAAAGTGTCTCAGCATCCAACAGCCGCTCAGTCCCTGGAGATGGAGCGGCAGCATGAAGTAGGATCATCCCCCCATCCTGTCCAGACACAGACAGGGAATCAGAGAATCATACTGTGGGTTTCAATCTGGGACTCTCCCATCAAAATAAGGAATAAGCTGTTTTCTGTTTTTAAAGTTAAGCAAGGAAAGATTCCCAAGGTTAAATCCTGTCACCAGCATGTCCTTGCCATGTGACCTTGGGCAAGTCAGCTCCCATTCCGCTGTCTTCACTTTCCTATCATTCAAAAGGTGATAATAATGTTACATGTTCAAGTGTCCAACCGGATCCAGGTACCGTGAAGACGGAATGAGTTAAAGTACATAAAGCACTATGAGTAGGGTTAGGCATGTAATTCCTTGTCTTCACGGCTAACAACGGACAACATAAAGTCACATGGGAAGACATTTCTAGGAAAAGGGGGGTGTCCTGCTCAAATTGTCCATGCAATGAAATGACACGGGTTTGGGGCCAAGAGACCTGCATTCAAGAGGGGGCCTTCAAGACACAGTTGCCTCTCCTTCTCTTTCCCAACTCAGCTTGTTACATGTCCCCTTTGGAAAGTTCAGGAAGCAGAAGTCCGTCCCGTGGAGAGCTTTGTTCCTGCATCCTGAGATCCCCAGAGAATGAGGGAAGAGGGAGACGATTGAGACTAGTGCTTAGAGAGTTTTTGAGCTAAGAATAGCTCTTGGTGCTGGTGCGTAGGTCCTCCCAGTGAACCCAAGCCTGCCCACCAGCCCATCCTGGGCAACCCCAAGGACGGCGGGTAAAGAAAAGCCCACCCCACTGGAGCCTGCCCCAGCTCCGTCAAGAAGAAAAGCAGGTCGGACCGAGCACCAGGTAGCCTGAGCATTGGGGAGGTCCACCGGGAGGTGCGAGACCACACAGCTTAGCACATATGAAGGGAACCTGGAAAAGCTTTCCAAGACCAGAGGGATCATCAGTGAGCGATCAGAACCTCTGATACAGAGCCTCCTCCTCAGTGCAGGAGTGGGGCCCAAGACAAATACAAACACAATGTTGGCCTGCCCCAAGGTCAGTGGTGGGAACCTCTAAGCTGATCTCCACCATGATCTCCTATCTTCATGGCTTTGTAGAATCCCGTTCCCGGGAGTGACTAGTGGACTATGGCGGCAATAATGAAATGTCCAAGAATTCCGAAATGAGGTGATGACAGGTCTGCAGCTTCTGTCTCATAAACCCTCTGTGTTCATTGGCTCTCTGTCTCCTTAATCTCTCTCTCTCTCTTTCTCTCTCTCTCTCTCTCTCTCTCTCTCTCTCTCTGTGTGTGTGTGTGTGTGTGTCTGTTCTTCTCTCTGTAGTAGCCATATAAAGTTGAACCTGCTGGGGAGGCCCTCAGGAATCCTAGACCACGCGGAGGAGAACCTAGGCAGTCTGCAATGACTGCCGGCCATGTATGTGCACCATCTTGGGAGGAAGTCCTTCAGCCCCAGGCTGGGTTCCAGGAGATGCATCCCGGCTGCCGCCTTGACAACCACCTCAGGAGAGGCCCTACCCAGGACCAGACACCTACCCCTGCTCCTGGATTTCTGACCTCAGCAACTGGAAGGTAAACAGCCTGGTTTGAGCCACTCAGAATCGGAGCCCTTGGTTGCACAGTCACGGATTAGGGATGCTCCCTGGAGCCAAGGCCCAGGCTCTGGGTGGTGCTGGCTGGCCCCCTGACTGGGGCTTTCAGTTGGTGGAGGCCGCTATTGCCTGAGGCCCTGGGGACAGGGAGAAGCCTGGTGTTGGTGAAGGCCCTGCGGAGGGACAGTGGGGCTGTGTGTTCCCTGGGGGACAGAAGCACCCTGCGGAAAGGTCCGGGTCCAGAAGAGCTGCGTTGGTGAAGGAGCTCGCAGCACGGGTCAGAGGAGCGAGGTGCAGCAGCGACGGAGAGTCTGGGGATGCAGGGGACAGAGGGGGACTGAAGGGGACAGGGTGGAACCAGAGGAGAAGCAGGAGCCACAGAAGGCCTGGATATGCAGGGGGACTGAGGCCAACAGGGAGCAGCCAGAGGAGGAGGAGGAGGAAGGGGAGGGCGAGGGGGAGGAGGAGAAGGAGTTGCCTAGAGTCTGGGGCCACAGCAGGATGGAGGGGGACAGAGGGGGACAGAAGGGGACAGTGTGGAACCAGGGGAGGAGCAGGAGCCACAGAGAGCCTGGGTACACAGGGGGATGCTAGGGGTCTGAGTGGGACTGAAGGGGATACAGAGGTTAGGAGGGGCATGGGGAGGAGCCAGCGGAGGAGCAGGAGCTGCTGAGTCCGGGGAGGGTGGGGGAGGGGGATACAAGGGGATGGAGGGGGAAGGAGAGGGAAGGAAGTGCACGCGGAGGGAAGGAGGGT
>JAESUZ010001743.1:0-184294 GCA_017311185.1 Proteles cristata cristata
CAAAAACCATGAGATATTAAATGTTTCATTTTAACACACTAAGTTCTGAGTAAAACTTTTACGTAGCAATAAATAATGAATCAAGATGGGAAGGATATGAAAGAAATCTGATCTGCAAATACACATTTAGGAATCAATGATTTTATGTAGATTTTATTTAAAAAGCACCAAATGTGGTCGACTATCGAAGTGAGACAGAGAAGACAGTTCATGAGTGAGGCCTTCAAACTGAAACATAATGCCATGGGTGCCTGGGTGACTCACTTGTTTAAGCATCCAACTCTTGATTTTGGCTCAGGTCATGACCTCATGGTGGTGACATGGAGCCTGGAGTCAGGCTCTGTGCTGGGTGTGGAACCTGCTTAAGACTCTCTGTCTTCCTATCCCTCTACCCCTTCGCTGCTCACTCACCAGAAAAATAGGAATCAGCAAAGGAAAGTAGGAATTAACTAGGTAGGGCAAAAACCAGGGGAAATTATTTTGATATGACAATTGTAGCCAACCAGGTCAAATTATGCAAAGAGATTAGGTAAAAATGAGAATTGAGAATTGACCACTGGAATTTGTAACATTGCATTCATTAGTAACCTTAACATAGCCATTTTACAGGAATGAAAACTTCATTAGACTTGACTAGGGAGAGAATGGAAGGTGAGATAACAAAGACACTGAATACAGAAAATTCTTATAGGAGCTTTTCTGTGAAGTCAATAGGGCCATAGCTCAAGGGAATGTTTTCACTAAGACTTGGGAATAGAAGCTCTGTTGGGAGGCTCTTGAGAGTAATCCTCTATCAAGAGACAAATTGGTGATGTAGGTGAGGTGACAATTGAAGAAGTCTTTGAGAGAGCATCTGAAAACATAAATGTTGACGTTGACTTCAGATAGTAGCAGGCAGATTCTGACTACTCTAAAGGGAGGGAAGAGTATGCTAGTAAATTTAGTGATAAAATGTGAATGTGTTCTACTCCAATACATCATAAAAAAAACTAAGTAGGAAGAAAGATGAGTCATTCACAGTTAAGTGTGAAAAGTGTGGAAAGAGGGCAGAAAGCTTAAAGAGAGAGGAGCATGGACAAAGTATTATATCAGAGCACAGTAAAGTGAATGAATGTCCTAGAGAAAGAGGAAGGTTGCATAGCAAGGTTGCATGTCTCCTGGGGATATGTGATCATCAAAATAAAATCCTGAAGGGTAGTATGATTTATTTCAGTTATGCTCAACAATTTGAGTGAAGGCAGGGAGCAGGTGGACAGCTGGATTTAACTCATTTTGGACTTGTTTCCAAGTGAGTGTAAGGGAAAATAGAGAGGCAAGTGTTTTAAGAGTTTAATAGAGTGTAATAGTGTTGGACCATGAAACGGCACCAATAAATTGTTCATGTATATGATGTCCATGCCAGAACAGTATTTTGTTCTAATAGTTTAGACCTGCCAATATAATGTCATGCTAATTGAAAGCTAACTTGGTTCAAGTAGTCCCACAGAACAGTTTCATGATAATGATTAAGAAGCAGACGCATATAATTTGACAGATTGAAAAGATCCAGTTCCCTTTAGCTGCCTGTGTTTTAACTCCCTGGGTAATATACCCAATGTCTGCACTTAGGAAAAATGCTTTCAGGCATGATGGGGTCTAAATACTCTCACATTGCCTGCCTGGAAGCTAGTCTACTGTTCCTTCTCTGTTAGCTTCAATGTGAGCTATGGGCTTGACACCGCAATTTAATAGGATTTACAACTTGTTCTAGGAAAAAAAGGCACAATTTTAAACTCCAGTAGATATTATTGCAATCATGCCAGCAGAAAACTTAATTTTCAGAAACCTATGGGCTTCAAGGAAAATAGATCAAAAAACAGTTTTTCATCAACATCATGCAGAGAACCATGACATCAACTATTTACTAGACAAAATATGTACCTGAAATGTTTTATCTGGCAACACGGTGAAAAACCACACTGATCTTATCATCCCAAGTAGCAGTATCTCACCTTCCCTGTTGAGGGCACTTCTCAATAGACTCCTCCGCGCCTCTGTTCTCCATCTACCAACAATGAAATGCTTTAGGGGTAGAAAATCCTCTTAATACACGGTTGTCAGTATCCCCTAAAACCATTGTTTTTTTTTTCACCTAGTCACCTAGTATTTAATATTTATCTTCTGTAACAGTTCTAACAGCTAACCTATGTTTCCTTACCCACATTCAACTACTGAGGATGCTTAATGGTATTATTATGAATAATGATGGATCAAGATTAATTTGACTATTTTAAAATGTGATATATATCAACTATTGCTCTTAAAATCTTAACTCCCTAATAGAAAAGGCTTTCAAAACATCAAGTCAGAATAGGAGTGTTTAAAGTGCATTTCCCAGATGATTCTATCAACACAGTCCAGGCCTGTGCTCCTAAAACTTCCTCCATTAAAAGATGACAGGTTTGGGAGAATTCCAAATATTCTGTACTATGATATACATGCCTTGTCCCATCCCGTTCTTGTTTTCCAGGCCACTTCACGTAAAAATGTAATTCATAGTGACTGACACTCCCACTGAAATTTGTCCACAACTAATATAATCTAGCAGCTACTATTATCCATTCCTTCTCTCCTATTTGCTCACTTGACTTTCTCCCCTAAATACATTGCTTGTAAGAAATATGCTGGGTTGACTATTTTCCTGCCAAAAGCTTCAGACTGTAATTAAATAACTCAGAGGAAAGCAGTCATAACAAAAAGCTCAACTGCAAGACCTTGGGAATGCAATTGTTTCCAGGTGGGGAAGGATAGTAGGGATGGTATAAACTTCCTTTGGCCTCTTAGAAGAGACAGAGTGTCATAATGAAGAGCCTGATGCCCTTTGTGTCTTAATGCTGGGCTTTTGAATTCCAGCTATGTTACTTTAGGGAAATAAGTTCATAATCTACAAATGATTTTCTTTACAGGAACGGGAAACATAGTAAAGGTCTTGCCTATCTCAAAACACTCTGTAATGTAAAATATTATCCTTATTTCCTCTCTGTCTGTCATGCACTCCATGTGTGGCATATTAACACTGGACACTGCCTGGAGAATACTATCTTGCATATGCATCATTTCTCTGAATACTTCAACTGATCCCACTAATATCAACTCATTTTTCAAAACATATCAGATGGTATCTTCATTTATCCTCATGCAGTAAATGGATAAACCAAGGTGGAATACTCTAATAATTAGATGACTTTCAAAAGTTATGCAAGATTGCTTTAACATGCCAATTGAATTCATCACTCACATAAGTTTTTAGCCTCCAAAGATCAACAGCACTGTTTCCTACCTAAATGTTGGTAGCTGAAGGTTTTTAAAAACCAAGGCCACATGTCTAAACCACTCTGTGATGAAGTGCCATAATACTTAGATCTACAAAGCACTGCCTCAATGTCCTTGTATATGTTCATACATGTAAGCAAGACTGCATTTAAAATCCATTGTAAATGTCAGAGAAAATCACTAAGTCCAGAGAAATAATTTTCCTTCAGTTGTGCCTACTAAAAACAATTTATCTAGACACATGTTCTTCCAAAAGGACAATCAAAACTCTATTATTTCAATTAAACTAACTGACTCACAACAAGAGGCCGATGAAGGTCGAGCTTGAGGACCCTTAAAATACACAGGCCAATTCTTTAAAGCCTTGAACTTAATTCTGTAGTTGTAATTTTGCATCCTTTTATCTTATAAAGTGGGGCCAAAATCGTATAAGCTTCAAGGTCCATCAAAACTAGATTCTTCCCGGTTCACCATATGTACTTACATTATTCATGCTGTACTCTTTGTTAAGTTGACTAAGCATTTTCACTTCTCTAGAGACCCCAAAACATTAACAATATAATGAAACAACAAGCTCTTATTCACCATTTGGTGAGGACAGTCCTTCTACATGTATTGCCAGATGGTAACTTACAGCACAGACTTTTGGAAAGGAGTATGGAAGTATTCAGTAATAGAAAGAGCAGTAACTTGCCAGTTGAGAGACGTAGATTCAAGTCCTAAGTGTGTCACACTACTGGCTAACATGAAGATCTTTGCAAAGTCTAGGTTTAGCATCCTTACCTTTGGGATGAAAGAACTAAATAAGATTAACACTACAATTTCTGCTTGGAACATTTAAAATTATGTAATCTAGTAATAATTTTCAAAGTTGTATTATTTTAGATTTAAGGTCACATTGCAACAAACTGAGGCAAGAGCAACACAGAACTTCCTAATGTCCATGTATATCCAGGATCTTCAGACTTCAAAGTGTCCCCACAGTGATAACTATTTCATCAACCTAAAACACAATACAATATACTTACTGTGTAACACTATGTTCTGAGAAACAGTAAAATCCAGTGTATATGTATTACTTTAATTATGGGCATAAGAAAGCAATATTTTACATGTAAATTGTTTTCAAGATTCCCTTACTTGTTCTCCTGATATTGATATTCAGTGTATCCAAATATCATTAAATATCTACTTCTTGGATAGCTATCTCTAACATGGCTAATTTCATCCTTTCCATACATACATGTATTATTCCAATGAGAATTGGAATCTATTTATCCACTCCTCTACAGTCTGAGATGCCCTTTAGCTCATATGATCAGTAGAATAAAACAGAAATAACATTCTATGTTACATGTAATGCAGCAGTAAGTAACTACAACATTTTTCTTTTTTTTTTAATGTTTTATTTATTTCTAGGAGAGAGAGAGAGAGAGAGAGAGAGACAGAGTGAGCAGGGGAGGGTCAGAGAGAGGGAGTCACAGACTGAAACAGGCTCCAGGCTCTGAGCTAACAGTCAGCACAGAGACCGACGCGGGGCTCGAACCCATGAACTGCGAGATCATGACCTAAGCGAAAGTCGGATGCTCAACCTACTAAGCCACCCAGGCGCCCCAGTAACTACAACATTTCTTATGCTAAACCAAATCTCCTTTTTTATTTTTCCCGTTAATCTATCTATATAATATAAATACAGGCTACGATTCAACTCAAATTCTTATAGTGTCATTGCTTTTCAGGTCAAGTATAAAGAAATGGATATCTGTGGTATTTCACTTCACATTCAGTGACCTCATTTAAGGTTGCAGCTTTTTTTTTTCTTTTTCTTTTTTACTAGTTATGACACTCTTGTGCTTCTTATCTTACTTTTTTTATTTTTCCTTAGGACTAACCTCTCACCTTCAAATATCAAATCAACAAATGAAGATACAGTCTTTGTACTCAAACAAATAGCTGGACTATAGTTAGACTGCCAGAAACAACAAGAGAACCAATCCAATATATTACACAAACTTTACCTTAAAAGCAATGTTACACTGATTTGGAATTTAAATGACTTGAAGATTTAAAATCCAGGTCGCAGTCACTCAATTCCTAATCACAGTATAAACTGACACTATGCAAATAAAGAAAATAACAGAAAGACCACTTGCTTTTCATAGTTTCTCACAAATACAATTTTACTCTATACACTAATGTTCAATTTTAACAAAGGGAATTTCCTCTCCTCGCTCTGCCCCTCCCCAGCTGGCACTCTGCCTGCCTCTCTCTCTCTCTCTCTCTCTCTCAAAAATAAATAAACACTAAAAAATATTTTTATAAAAGGGACATCCCAGGTGGCTCAGTCAGTTAAGCACCTGACTTAGGCTCAGGTCATGCTCATGTGGTCCATGGGTTTGAGCCTCACATCGGGCTCTGTGCTGACAGCTGAGAACCTGGAGCCTTCTTCAGATTCTGTGTCTCCCCCTCTCTCTGCCCCTCCCCAGATTACACTCTCTTTTCTCCTCTCAAAAATAAACATTAAAAAATTAAAAAAAAAAAAAGAACAAAGGGAGTTTCCTTCACCTAGTTCTTATAATTCTTCATAAGGATTATGACTGGAAAGTACAAACAGGAGCACATAGTACCAACTCTCAGTGTCCTGTCTGTGTATGGAAAAAGAGCCAGTTCTAAAACTACTATCCAAGCAGAAATGTGTTTGTAGATCAACATATTGACTTTTGTATGACACAAAATAAAGATCAAAGTGCACAAAATCAATGTAGTCAAGACGATGGAAATCATAATTTTGTAGAATTAGACTTCAATAGTTAGAATTCCAACTAAATAGAGCCATTTTTTCATGAACATTAAATCAGAGATAATAAAAATCTACGTCATGTGTTTAATATTCATCATCTATTTAGGGCACTCGAGAATCTACAGCCTACTATGTCTTTCTAAACACAGTAAACAAAAATGCTTCAAGGGATTTATTCAACATTATGATCTTCTATGTAACAGATATACTCTAGATATGCATATTTGCATGATCGAGCAGTGAGCAATACTATTTGGTTAATTCAAAATGATGTGTAATCAAAATCCTCAGACTTCAAGAAGAACAAGAATATACATTTGATCAGTGATCATTTTTTAACTTTTGGCACTGTATTTTTTTTTAAGGCTCCTCCATATCTTTTTGTCAGTAGACATCTTGAGTTGTTTGTTTTTATTCAAGTATAATTAACATACACTGTTATCTTAGTTTCACATGTGTAATGTAATGATTTAACATGTCTATATATTCCTCAGTGCTCATCAAGATAGACACACTTGTAATACCCTTTAACTATTCTTCCCATCACCTCACCCACCTCCCCTCTGTCAACACCAGTTTGTTCTCTGTATTTAAGAGTCTAATATTGGGGCAACTGGGTGGCTCCATCAGTTAAGCACCTGACTTTGGCTCAGGTAATGATCTTGTGGTAAGTTTGAGCCCTGTGTTGGGCTCTGTGCTGACAGCTCAGAGCCTGGAGCCTGCTTTGGATTCTGTGTCTTCCTCTATCTGTTCCTCCTTTGCTCATTATCCATCTGTTTCTCTCAAAAATAAACAAACATTTTTTTAAAAGAGTCAAATTTATCTTTTTTTCTCCTTTGTTCATTCGTTTCTTAAATTCCACATAAGAGTGAAATCATATGCTACCTGTCTTTCTCAGTCTGATGTATTTCACTTAGCATTATACCCTCTAGGTCTATCCATGTTGTTGCTAATGACAAGATTTCATTTTTTACGGCTGAGTGATAATCCATATTCTTTATCCATTCACTGTATTATAGACAATTCTGAGTTATCAGGAATTATACAAACCACTGCATAAAACTTATGCTTAGCTCTACAATATATGTATACACATGCATATGAGTAGACATACCCCACATACTCAAGCAAAATAATGAGTTCCTTCCATTATAACCTCTTCCTCAGGTAATTCAACCGGGGAGACACTGAAATGTTCATATAATTATTAAATAATTCACGTATTTTCCCTATCCATCACCTCAGGTGTCATTTCAAAATATGTGTTAAAATGCACCACTGATGAAGGTAAATGTTTATGATAGATAAAAGAGATCATATCACAGATTGGACAGCCAATGTCAATGATGTTCCTATATAAAAGCAAGAATGGGCTACTTAAACATTTTTAACCTAAAATAAACTGATTGTAAAGAAAACTGAGTGAGCATAGGACTAACTTGTAACTGATTTGATTTCTAGGTTTCTAGAAATTACCAGTATTTAGGTTGCACAGATATGCAGGTGGACATTCTCGGACTCCATCTCTCTCCAAACTCCTTTTCTTTCTAAGTTTCTGTTTAAAGGACTGACTCTCTGGAAACCATAGCTTTATGTGGCTTCTATTTGTGAAAAAACAGAAATCAGTTTTCTCTTACCCCATAGGAGAACCAATTTAGTAAAGAATCACAAAGCAACCTGGATCATTAAGATTTTTCATTAAAAATGAATCTATCAGCATTTATTTTTCTACTGGGTGAAAATACGGTATATTATAGTGGTAAGATCTTTCCTTCCAAAGAAATATGTAAAAATCCTCTCAAATGGGACTTTCACCTACATACCAACTTGTGATTTTCTCAACAGTTTTAAGTACCTTTATTTCAATTTTCCTCAAGTGTGCCAAAAAGAAAGATCAGGAAAAAAATAAATTAATAAACTTGCTCATATATTTTTTAAATTATGTTCAATGGAATCCTGAGTCTCCAAAAAAAAAAAGAATCTCCCTACTGTTGCATGGTCCTTTCCAAAGTGAAGCCAAAGCTTATATTAAATTATCAATATTTTATCATAAAGTCACTATAATAATATTAATTTTCAAATAGTCTAATTACATTCTCATCTTCGTCTTAGGAATGTATACATTATCCATAGAGCAAAGGAAAATACCAGAAAGTAGAACGAATTAACTACTTTCAACATTACCTATTTTTCCCCACTTATTTCACTGATGTTTTCTTCTAAATACTTGAATCACTGCATCTGGTTATTTAAAAAGAATTCCTTCTTAAATATCACTAAATCATCAGTATCTAACCCATCTTACTAACTTATTATTTATAATTACTTTAACTGTAAAAACACTGGAAAGCTATGACTTAGAGCACAGGGTTGGTAAATGAGAGCCCACAGGCCAAATCTGGCCCAATGCAGGCCCACAAGATAAAAAATAGTTTTTATGTTTTTAAATAATTGGGGGAAAATACACTGTGACACATGAAAATTATATGAAATTCAAGTTCCTATGCCCTTAAATATTTACTTGTGTCTTTCCTTTTTCTTTTTGATTTATCTGGTCAGGGGTTTATCAATTTTCTTAATTCTTTCAAAGAGCCATCTTCTGGTTTCATTGATCTGTTCTGTTTTTTTTTTTTTTTCGTTACTGATTTCTCCTCTAATCTTTATTATTTTCCTTATTTTGTTGCTTTTGGCTTTATTTAATGTTCTTTTTTCCAGCTTTTTTAGGTGCAAGGTTAGACTGTGTGTTTGAGACCTTTCTCCCTTCTTTAGGAAGGCCTGGATTGCTATACACTCCTCTCGATGACCACCTGTGCTGCATCCCAGAAGTTTTGGACTGTCGTGTCTTCATTTTTATTAGCTTCCATGTACTTCTTAATTTTGTCTTTAACTTCCTGGTTAACTCTTTCATTCTTTAGTAGAATGTTCTTTATCTCCAAATATTCATGGTCTTTCCAAATTTTTTCTTGTGGCTGATTTCGAGTTTCATAGCAGTGTCGTCTAAAATATGCAAAGTATGCTCTCAATCTTTCTGTAAATCTTGAGGGATGATTTGTGAAGCAATAAGTATGTGGTCTATTCTGGAGAATGTTCCATGTGCACTCGAGAAGCAAGTGTTCTGCTGCTTTAGGATGAAATGTTGTGAATATATCTGTTAAGTCCATCCAATACAGTGTGTCATTCAAAGCCACTGTTTCTGCTTGCATGATATGTCCATTGCTGTAAGTGAGTATTTGAAGTCCCCTACTATTATGTTATTAGTATCAATGAGTTTGTTTGATTGATTTATAATATTTGGATGTTCCCAAATATATTTATGTTGGAGGCATAAATATTTACAATTGTTAGATCTTCTTGGTGGATAGACCCAGTAATTATGATTTATTGACTATCTTCTTGTTACAGTTTTTGTTTTAAAATCTAGTTTGTCTGATATAAGTATGGGTCCTCCAGCAATCTTCTGTCATGACAGATGGTTCTCCATCCTCTTGCCTTCAATCTGCAGGTGTCTTTAGATCTAAAATTAGTTTCTTATAAGCAGCATATAGATGGGTCTCGTTTTCTTATCAATTCTGATACTGTATGTCTTTTGATTGGAACTCTTATTATCATCGTTCTAAATTCTAGTTCAGACATCTTACTTATATCTGTATTGATTAAGCCCTTGGGTGTCATTTCCTCCTGTTCTTACTTTAGGAATAAATTTCTTCATTTTTTCATTTTGGAGGAAGAAAATTAATAAAATAAAAAGTAAAAATTAAAAACAGAACAAAAAACTAAATAAAGGTAGCTAGATCTTAGGTGCATTTTGGTCTGCTTGTTGAAAGAAGCTTGATAGAAGAGAGAAAAAAGGAAAGAACAGGAAAAAAATAAGAAAGGATTTAAAGATGTAACAAGTTATACAATAAAGAAAATGAAATATAGTAAAAAATGTAAAACAAAAAACAAAGTACAAAAAAATATTTTTTTCTCTTTCTGTATCCAAGAAAGATAAAGAAAGAAAACAATTTAAGGAAAAACAGAAGCAAAGAAAATAAATAAACCAGCAAACAGAATGGAACCCGAATTAAGTTACATCCAGTTTCCCCTAGAACTGAATCTATGAAGACTTCTATAGTCCATACACTAAGCAGGTGGAGTGACTTGTGCTGGTCATCTAGGTGACATGTTTGGAGGGTACACTTGGGCAGGGCTTAGTGTAACAGCTCTGTTCTCCACTAGATGACACTGCTTAGCTTATTGGGGTGGATCAGTGTGGCATGCATGCATGTGCACACACATGTGCTTGTATGGAAAAGATGGAAATGGCTTCACCCAGTCTCTGGTGCAGGAACTTCATGTTCTCACCAACCCATTATCAAGTACCCTTCTTTTGTCTCAGGCCTCTGCCCACTCCCTGCTTCTACCCTGTCAATGTTCAAACTGTCCACGTGCCAGGTAGCACCTCCCTCCAGAGTTTTATCTCAGATGGGGTTGTGTTTCAAAACCCCACACTTCAGAGGCTCCTGCAGCTCAGACCTGTGCTGACTCTGGGGGAGGGTCTTGCTGAGCAATGGCTGGGTGCCAGCCTACCCCAGAAAATATTTGTGTGATCACACAGTGGCAGAGGTTCAGAGATTATGGCAAACCACAATATACAGCTGGCGCCAGGCTTCAGCACACTCCAGTGTCTTTGTCCCAATACCAGCAAACGTGGTTGCTCCCTGGGGTCTGCTGGGACCTTTGCCTGTGCACTCCAAACAGGGGTACAGCTTCTCTCCATGTGGCACATGGACCCCTCAAAGACCACTGCACTCTCCTAGGGATTTGCTCTGCTTCCTCACCAGAGCACCACCAGGCACTAAGCTCTGAAACTTCAGATTCTCTGCTCCACTGTTTATAGAATCCTTGTGGTATTGAAGCCATCTTCTTTCTTCCTGTCAAAGGTTTTGGGAAACAGATCGCTTGTTCAGTCACCTGTGAGTGTTTTCACTCCTTCTCTTTCCAGCTACTTTCAGGGGTATTGATTTTCTTGTCCAATCCCGACATGCTTGTAGCTTCCCCCTTTCTCTTTCTCTTCCTGTACTCTCTCCACAAAAATGGTTCCCTACCCTCCACACCTTTTATCCTCCCCAATTCACCTCTCTGCACTGCATACCAGCCAAGTTCTCTAACTCAGGTTATGCAGATCGTTGAGTTAATCCTCAGATCAATCTCCTACGTGTTCAAAATGGTTTGGTCCTGATCTAGATGCATTAAAGAGATGAGACAAGCTCAGGGTCACCATGCTGCTCTGCCATCTTAACTCTTCTCCTCTCAGTCTTTTAATAGTATCCACACTGGTTTTCTAGATGAACAGTTTTCAAAGAAAATGTAAACCATGCCAACAGCATGTTCCACAGCTACAAGACTGACACAAATAGTGGGTTTTTCCACATATTTTCAAGTCTAAAAGTTTAAATGATTTTTAGAAATGGCATAAACTTTAAGATAAAGGTTTAGTTATGCAATATTAGGTAAATAAATTACTGAATATATTGAGCAGCTCCTGAAGTGCTTGTATTTGGTAAGTGAGGAGCGTGTGGCAATCCTGAAAGGTACTAGATAAATCTTCTTTTGTTAACTCAACCACCTCTATGGTAGTAATTTAATGAGTGAGATGGTGACACCTCTGATTTTCAGCCTGACTTCAGATAAAATTATTTAGGACGTGGTACTGCAAAGTCATTCTTCGAATAGACATGATTGAGAAGTTGACAGTTCTCTGCTTCACCAGAGATTATAAGTGTACCATCTTTATAAGTGTACATTTCTCTACTCATGTAAAGCCACAAATCTATCAGAAAACAAAATTGTTATAGATTATAATCCTCAATCTTTAATCTATGCAATAGCTCAGAGGAAATCCTTACCACTCAAAACAATACAAAACAACTTTCCCAACACTCAATATGTCCTCCTGTTCCCCCTAAAACAAGGTATTTTACAATGGTCTCTGCAGCTCTGACAATATATATTCCTTTCTCTAAAAACTTTCCTCAATCCCCTTCCGTAATAATCAAAGCAAAATTTCACTTTCAAAACTTCTTTCCTGAAATAATATAGTGTTCAATGGTTACTGATCCTAGGTCAGCCTCCCTAGGTTTGAATCCACTAGTAACTGGTGTAATCTGCTTAAGTACACTACATCTCAGTTTCCTCATCTGTAAAATGGAGATAACAATAGAATCAAACCCAGAGGGCTACTGTGAAGATTAAAGAAGTTAACACAAGTACATAAATACTTTCTGGAACTTGATAAACACTCAATATGTGTGTCAGCCATTACCAGCATTTATTATTTTCTAAGATGTCATTAAAAAGTCTTCCTGAAACTGAGTCACTCTTCCAAGTTCTCCACATCTATTAAGCAAGAAAACTCCATGTCCCTTTGTTTTTACCAAAGAAAGGCTTTCTTCTGCCCATATTCAACTATTAATGTATCATCAATCTATCAAATGTAGAGCTCTATTGAGCACGGAGTCCTAACCCAATGTCACACTCTCTTACCATAAAAAGAAAATGTACTTTCCTTATCTGGATGATTGCTGAGAAGGCAGGTGTATTTGGGGCTCAGAACAGGAGATGAACAGGTAAACTGGGGTAGAGGAGGAAAGGCTTTCTTCTTTCTCTTTTAAAGATAAAAGAGCCATTTTCGTCATTTTATTTAGTTCAGCTTTAATGAACTGCATGCTTTGTTAAACATTTATTTAAGAGTAAACTGAAAAAGAGCATGCCCATCTTTAAAATTAAATCAGTACCTACCTCTCTTACTTTAGTATCTTTTTTTTTTAATTTTTTAATGCTTTATTTATTTCTGAGAGAGAGAGAGAGGCTGTTGTGAGCAGGGAAGGGTCAGAGAGAGAGGGAGATACAGAATCCTAAGCAGGCTCCAGGCTTTGAGCTAGCTGTCAGCAGAGAGACCGACGCGGGGCTCGAACCCATGAACCTGTGAGATCATGACCTGAGCCGAAGTTGGATGCTTAACCAACTGAACCACCCAGGCGACCCTCTTACTTTAGTATCTTAAAGTATCAAATAGAACGAATTATTATGTTACTTTAGTTCACTGAATATACTGAAGCAAACCCACCTTATCTCCACAAATAACTACCCTATTAGAGTCATCTACAATTGAAAAGGATATCCCAATTTTGTACTCTAAGTGTTAAGATCATAGTGTGGGCCCTACACAGAATTGTATAGAAGGGCAAACTAACATTACCCAATAGAAAGAATGGCTACTGAATGCTAAAGTGTTTCAACAGCAGGCATACGGATATGCAGGGATATTCATCATATAATTGATATGCGTATAAATGAAGCATCAGTTGTTTGCAATGTCAAATAATTACCCTTCCAAAGTTTATTAAATTTTTAAAGAAGAAGGATGGAATCAAACTGGACTTTGAGAATTAAATTATGCTTAAATTTCCAGCACACTAGAAGGATCTTGATGGACATGAACTAAGTTTAGGTATAGTAATACAATACAATACATACAATACATTACAGAACAGATCTTTTCTAGATTTTTTAAATCTTTCTAGCACAATACCATATGATGCTGGAGTATTTCTGAAGATCTGATCACTATAAAAAAATAAATCCACTTTTTGATTATCTTGGTTCTAGGTTTCTAGGTGCAAAGAAATTAGGAATTTTATATTCCATTTATTTAGTAAAGTCAAGTTACTCTATATTATAAAAATGAAATGGGGCTGGCAACTATTATATTTGCTAATTATATTAACTAGTTCTTTTTCCAGTAATTAGATATTTTCAAGCTAACTTTAGACAAAATAGGAATAGATGAAGTGAAATATGCTTGTGCATACCTTCCAGTGGGAAAATTAATTGGTATAAATCATTTGCTAAAAGTAATTTCACAAAACAGAATTTGATCTGACTTGGGGGACAGCTTTAAAGCTGGTGTGGAAGTTGAAAATCAGGCATACTCAAAATTATCCTTGAGTATAATTATCCACTTAAATTATCAAATAAAAAAATCCATAGTATACAGAATTGGTAAGATTTTTCTTCCAGTATTGAACAGCCAGGTTTTCCTCCAGTATTGAACAGATTGCTGTTTCTTTTGGTGGAGTAGTAAAGCGGTTGGCATGTGTTTAGGATCCATGTTGTACAAAAAAAGAAAATCTAACTTTAATCACCAGAGTGAAACTCAACTAGGAACAAGCTCACACTATGAAAGGCATGCCAGTGAGAACTGAGATAACACACGACTAGAGAATCCTAGCTCATGTTATTCCTTTCCAAGAGTAAGGTCATTGGCTTGAGGTAGGTGGGATTCAGCTATTGAACTAGATTTTACTATTCTCACTCCTGTTATGTCTCATTCTTTCTCACTTGATTGCTGTCTTGATTTCCTTTGTCTCTATTTATTTTTGATTAGACATAATTGAATTTGTGTATGTTAAGTACATGAAAGATGTGGTTCCAATCTTTGTATTAAAAGCCTCAAAGATGTACATGTGACTAGACAAAATAACTTCAATTCTAGTAAATACATTCTGAAAAATAAATCAGTAACAATTTCAATAAAGTTTCATGCACTGGAACCATCATCAGCATTAACAATAGTATCAAATGTTAAAAAATCCTAAATGTCCATCAATGTAGAAAAGACTCACTAAATTATGGGATATTCATATTGTGACAATGATCGCTTTGTCCACCCAGTGCCCTTCTACTCTCTTCTAACAGACCTTCATATCTCATCCCTAAATTGATACAATCTAGGCTACTAGATTGTATCACATATCCCTGGCCATACAACTGTCCAGGAATAAACAAGTAACCCAAATGTCCAACAGAGGCCTTTCCTCGAATTCACCTAATTAAAGTTAGGAGGGAAAAATCTTTCCTTTCCTGAATATGAAGTCATGAGGATGCCAGACTAGAATCATTTGTGTCCATGTTCCCTGCTAACACAGGAAAAACTAAGAATTTGAATCTTTCAAAAAGTTAAGTCCAAAAAGAGTGACTTCATAATACTCAAGTCCCTTGTTTCTCTAATTCCTAAGGCCTGTTCCATAGAGACCTTCCTCTGTTTTGGTTACATAAATCATGAAGCTGCATTCTGTATTTCTGAAATCTAGTTCAAGCTGAGTTTCAGGAACCTTCATCCAGAAACCTGATTAATATAATAATATTATACACAGCCAAAACAATTTTTAAAGACTATTTTCAAACAACAAAGAATGATCACGGAAAGGTGCCTGGGTGGCTCAGATGGTTAAGTGTACAACTCTTGATTTTGGCTTAGGTTATGATCTTGCAGTTCCTGAGATTAAGCCGAGCATTAGGCTCTATACTAGGCTTGGAGCCTGCTTAGGATTCTCTTTCTCCCTCTCTCTCTGCCCTTCCTACCCTACCCTCACTCTCAAACAAACTTTAAAAAATGAAAATAATTACAAAGAAAATCATCATAGAATAATGGGAAAGCAAGTAAATGTAGACAGGATACAAGGTGCGTGTGTGTGCGTTCATGTGCACAGGTATGTGGATGTGTCCGGAAGAGACCATCAGATTTAAAAAAATGGTTATCAATTAGAAGAACACAGATAATTTCCTCTTTTCTTCTTTATACTAATCCTCTTCTGAATCCTATTTGGCCTTTTCTATTTCTTTTGTCTTTCTTTATGGTTGTGTGTGTATTACAGAATTTTCCATTCATGCCTTTTTATTTCTATTCTAAGTTTTTCATACTGATATGGCAAAGTTCATGAAATATTATGGATATAAATATTTGTTACTTTTCATTATACTAGTATTTCCCCTTAGTATATTCTGTTTTACATTCCTAAGTTTGACTGCTATGCTTTTTATGAGGTCTTCCATCATTTAGAATATTCTCTTTCATTCATAAATCACCAACTGATAACCATGTTTTCTACAGGATTTTGTTATATTTCATTTCCTTATATTTAAATTTTTAATTCATCTAGAATTCATTTATGATGATACAGTCTAATCGCAATAGTTAACTTTTTTAAGTGTTACAATGTGTTAAGCACTATGCTAATCTATTTAAATTATTTTATCATTTATTAAAATATCCATTTCAAAGTTAGTACTATTATTAAACTCCTTTTATAGATGGCGAAACTGAAGCTTAGAGAGGCAAGGTAACTTTTAATTAACTGGCAGAGCCAGGATTTAAACCCAGGTATTACTAATTTCCACAACTACACTATCTAGGTTATGATCCAACCTACATTGTGATTTAGAAAAATGATAAATCATTTAAAACGAAACTCCTGTTTTAAATTATGAACATACTGAAATATATTTAAACAAAATAGACTTTTTTTTTTAAATTTTAGGGTACTTTCTAAGAATTATTCTTTTTTTTTTTTAAATTTTTTTTTTTTAATGCTTTATTTCTAGGAGAGAGAGAGAGAGACAGCGCGAGCAAGGAGGGTCAGAGAGAGAGGGAGTCACAGACTGAAACAGGCTCCAGGCTCTGAGCTGGCAGTCAGCACAGAGCCCGACCGGGGCTCGAACCCACGAACCGCGAGATCATGACCCAAGCGAAAGTCAGACGCTTAACCGACTAAGCCACCCAGGCGCCCCTCTAAGAATTATTCTTATAGGGACAAACTGAAAGTACCCACATTACTGCTTTTCAGAACCCCCATCTATGATGATAAAAGGTTGGTGCTGTCCAGATTTGAAGAAAGCATAGGCACTTTTTCTTTAATGAACCTAAAACAACATTTGTTCTTTATTGAATAGTATACTGTTCTATAAACGAGACTTTTGGTAGGCTGATCTGTCAATTTTTAGCAATCCCTGCTTCCTATTCATTTTTTCTGTGATTATTTAAGGCTTGTTGTGGGATCCAGTAGAAACCGCAACATTTAGAGCCAGATAATAGACCCAAGGGTTCACAGACTGGTTATTCTGTCAGTTTCCAATTATTAATGATTTCTAACTTAAAAATATTTGGATACACTAATATTCAATATATGAACATAGCTTTTTTTTTTTTTTTGCTTAGTTTTTCATTAAGTAATGAGGACCATACTATCATCAGGCCATGTGACCTTGGCTTGGCTTTTCTTCATTATGACCTCCTATTTCCCAATCTACAAGTCCACAAAATCAATCAAGTTTTAAACACCAATTAAAAACTTTTCTCCTCAAAAGTTATAATTTTTATCAGTTTGAGTCCTAACAGCTTAGAAAATGATTTTTTAATTCCTCATGAAAAAGGTAAGGTAAAGATCTAGAGGATACTTATCCTTAAAAAGCAAAAGGTGAAAATATTTCCTTGGTGCAAATCCCCATGAGGTACCTTATTTAGGACTGCACCACCTTAGTGATGCCAACATTCATCAGTGATTCAGGAGGTTTCAGGCTGATAGGATACCTCCATGCTCAAGTACCCCATCAATCATTAATGTTGTTGAGGATTTCATTATGGGCAGTCCAACAGTGACATTCTCAGGTCTTCTGCATTCAATACTCATAATTATTTCTTATTATTTTCCAAAAATAAGTTTTCCTTATTACCAATGGAGTTAGTCTGAAATACAGGTAGTAAAGAAAAGGCAGGCCAAATGTGTGTTTCAATTATTTTGCTTGTCTATTTTCAAAATGAACCAGGGTCCTAATTGCTTCCACTGACACCAACAAGGTATCTTTTTTAATCATGTTTACAAACATGATTTAGTATTCTTATTGATGCTCACATTATCTCAACTTATGTTCTGTCTTCATTTTTAAAATTTTTTGTAATGTTTTATTTTTGAGCCTGTAGAGACAGAACACCTGTGGGGGAGGGGCAGAGAGGAGGAGACCTGGAATCCGAAGCAGGCTTCAGGCTCTGAGCTGTCAGCACAGAGCCCAAAGTATGGCCTGAATTCAGGAACTGTGAGATAATGGCCTGTTCTGAAGTTGGACTCTTAATCAACTGAGCCACCCAGGCGCCCCAAGTTCTGTCCTCATTTTTAACTGAAGATGACAGAGCACACTGCATATAGAGCTCCTTTCCTGCATGATAATGAGGTGCTGATAAAATCCTCTAACGTGCTAAAAACAAAACAAATCAAAAAACAAAACATTCAATAAGAGTAAGAAGAAAGTATATTTTTTATACTTAGAGCAAAAGGCACTACTTTGAAATTATATCTCTCTATTTCATAGAAGGAGGTCAGGTTAGAAAAGGAGGGCATTTGAGAATCTAGGACTGAGGTACAGATTTAAAAAGAAGTTTTCAGTGGGCTCTCTTAATATGAGTGCTTTAATTGATAAAAACACCAAGGTATAGTAAAAATAAAATGACAAATCACCAACAAACAAGCAGAATGTACTTAAACAATTCTCATGTTAATTTTTGAGCAACAGTCAACAATCCTGAGCATTCCTTTTTTCTTGAGAACCTGTTTTCAAATTATGTGCTTGCTAGTCATCCTTCTCCTAATTCTTACCTGCAGGAGGTCCTGATCTGTGGCACTCTGACAATACTAGCCTCTCTCTTTCACTCTTAGAGAACTGTACCCCTCTGACATCTTTAAAAGCATTTCTATTGAGTTACGTGTGTATTTTGTTCCATTGCTCATTTTACCACCAATTTCCTGTCCCATCTTTCTACTACTCAAATGGAACGTCTACACTAAGTCCAGCTCTTTTCAACTATTTTCCTCTCACATTTGTTTTCTCTTGTTTCAATTTCTCCTCATGGTACCATCACCATCCCAATTACCTCAACTCAGTCATTTTTATTCCCTTGTTCAATTATAGTCAACAAACCATGTGCATTTGCAATTAACTTCTTCTCTGAGCCCCTTCTATAAACCAAATCATCTCCATTATTAATCTGTGGTACACCAACCCAAGTTCTCATACAGTCCCGTACACTGACACTTGCAATAGCCTGAGTTGTTTTCATCTTCAATCTAGTTAATTCACATTAAGAAATAAGCTTCCTAAATTATATCTTCCCATTTGAAATATATCAGTTATAACAGTCACCCCACATGGTCTACAACATAATCACATACGATAATGGTTACCTGGTGTTTCAACAGTTTTATATGCTTTCATTTTGTCTTCCCAAATGAAAAGTAAAGCATGTACTTTTTTTTTCCATGTGACAAAAAGAAAAACAAATGGGCTGCTGAGGGAAAAAAAAAAGAGTGATAAAAAGGTAAGAGATGCAAGGATACAGTAATCTATGTTGTGAGGAATGGTGAATAAAGAATAAACTATAAAGCAGCCTATGTGTGTTCAGGTCTCAGGTCCAGTAAGAGCTCCTGTGGCACCTCTGGGCAAACTGGAAATAGGAACCTCTATTCAAGACACTTCTGGAGACCATTTTCACATATTAACAAATCAGTGATGTCTCCAAAGGAAAGGGCACCCCTTTAAGCTGAAGCGCCCCACTTACACAGCTTTGAGTAGCAGCCTTATTTATACTCTATGTCTATGTTATCATTGCTAACCCATGCCTGTCAGTTTGGGCCTCACTTTCCAAATCTGCAAAAGAGACCAAGAATTCCTGCTCTGATTGCTTTATTTGGTTATTGCAAAGATAACACTAGTCAACAACCCAAACTGCTGGGACTCACAGGGTAGAAAGAAACCAACGTGTGACAGAAAACAAATCTCTAGGAACATTTGGAACCATAGGAATTAACAAGTGCTAACATGTCTGTTGTTATGTTTGTATTTTTTTTTTAATGTTTTTATTTTTTGAGAGAGAGAGAGAGAGAGAGAGAGAGACAGTGTGAGCAGGGGAGGGTCAGAGAGAGAGGGAGATACAGAATCCGAAGCAGGCTCCAGGCTCTGAGCTAACTGTCAGCACAGAGCCCCACTTGGGGCTCGAACCCACGAACCATGAGTCATGACCTGAGCCAAAGTCGGATGCTTAACCGACTGAGGCACCAAGGTGCCCCTGTGTTTTATTTTGTAACTTTTTTTGTGCTGTTTTGTATCACTCATAAAGGGATTATGAGAAAAAGAAATAAAGGCTATAAAAGCTGAGGTAGATGAAGAAAAGGCAAAGAATAGCGTTAGTAAAATAAAGATTAGGAAAATCTTTACTACAAATTTATCTACTGACTTGTCTATTATATCTTCTGTAAGATGAGGAGGAAGAAATAACATTTCTCATGTGAAGATACGATTATTTAACAATATTACTAACGGTCAAGGTTTACCATTTAGTAAGGTTTACCATTCAGCCAATCACTGTATGAAGTACCTTCTTTAATTTGTTCTTCCTGATGATTCTTTTAGATAGATACTAATACTAGCCCATTGTGTAGATGAGAAACATTCGAAGCAGAGGCAAGATGTGAAAACAGATTTTTTAACTCTGGAGGTCCCTCTTTAACAATACAAGGCTGTATCCTACCAAGCTGCTTCACAGGAAATGCAGTACAGTAGAGCAGGAAATAAAACTGCAATGTGCTTCTTACTTCAACCGCAATGAATCAAGGGTACACCTATGCAGTAAGTCAAATGCTAAGTAGTAAAGAGTTTGATATATATTCCAATCCAACACAGTAACAAAAACATTTCTAGACACTATACAGTAAGAAAAAGGGTCAAGCTTTAGGAACAAACTGCAGACATTGTGAATCTGCTTTTAAAAGTGATTAACATCAGCCAGGCTAGTAAAACCTGGATACAGTCAGAGATTGGGGCTGCAGGACACAACTGTGATAGAGAAAAGTGACAAAGAGGGGAGAGTGCTGACAACCTGCCAAGAGATTTTCATTATGTTATGTAGAGATATTACTGCTACTCTATGACAGACAGCTAAAGACAGGATACAGCTGTCACTTGCCAGGTCACTTAAGTGTAGAACAGTTAAGAAATGTGGTTTCAGTCTGGAGTGCAGGGATACCACAGTGCCTCCTGAAAAGAGAACCACTATTAAAAATACAAAGTCCATGCCCAGGGACATGTCACAATAAAAGGGAGGAAGGCACAGTTGCTGGACCACCTTCAAGACACCACCAACAAGGCAAAGAGGAAAGCATACAAGAAACATCTGTACAAACGAAATAAAAACAATATGGAAAGAATAGTAACATGTGTGAGGGGTGTATGAAGCACAGTTCTGTGTATATGTGTATATAAGAAAGTAGGCAGAGGGAAGCAGAAGTCTTCCACAGGCAATGGTTCTCGAAGTGGGATGCACCAGACCAGAAAAGCATGAACACAAGCTTGGGAACTTGATAGAAATGCCAATTATCAGGCCCCATTCAAGACACACTCAATGAGAAACTGGGAGGTGAGGTCCTGCAATGTGTGTCCCAACAAACCTTCCAAGTGATTGTGATGACTTTAAAGTTTGAGAAATGGTTTAAGGAATAGATAAGAGAATACAGGAAAAGGCAATTGAACTGAATTAAGTGACAAATGAGGAAGGGAGGACAGGAATAGAAGTGTGTAATACGAAGTGCCAATTACCACTAAAGTTTACAGTTGTGGTGCTTGGATTCTCATAAAAGAAACGAATTTGCAAAACCTTAATACAAAGAAGCGGGCTTAGTATGACTGGGAGGAATTAAGTACAAATAAAGGAATTACATTTTCAACTCTTTTGATTATCTAGTAGAACTTCCTGTGATAATGGAAAGGTTCTGTGGTAGCTGGTAGTGACTATTCAGCACTTGAAATGGGACTAGTTCAACTGAAAGACTCAATTTGTAATTTTAATGTCCTTTAATTAGTTTAAATAGACACCATGTGGCTACCAGCTACCACGTTTGACAATGTAAAATTAAAGCTAATTTCATATCAGTCAATGGGACATGAGTAATGCCAAAATGGACTTTTGTGAAGATATTTAATAATATATACAGTGGAAGTGATGATGTTAATGAATTGGGGATTGGGAAATATCACATTTATACATGTAGCTGCCCTACATTCAAAGAAATATGAAAGAAGGAAGCATTTAATATCTCTGCTTCATTGATTTGGTCTTGGGAAGAGTTTTCAATGTTGCCTCAGGAAAAGATATTAAGGCTGAAAGTAACTGCACATTATCCACCAAAATATAATTAGAGTCACTTTGTAAAATATAGCATTTGTGATTTATATTTAGATATGTGGTATCAGATTTATGACAAAACCAAATATAAATGGGGATCATCTTTAGAATGACTGGATAAATGTATAGGTGAAAACAGAAACAGTGATACAAAGTGAAAATCCCTATGTTGGTAACAGTTGAATTACTTTCTCAAAAATTAGTAAATTTTCAATAGTGTGGACAGAGAATAAGTAATTATTGAACAGTGAGAAAACTGAATAAAAATATATATTCAGGACAAAGAATGAACTAATATGTTTTCAAGATTCAAGACTGTGAAGGAGCAGATTAAAATGGCATACGAAATATACTCAAGCGAAGAAGAATATTAAAATGCTTTAAGAACAAAATGAATACTTCCATTGTAGAAGCATCTAATGATGAGGAGAAAATTTTTTTTTAAAACGGAGGTTAAGAAATTTTAAGAATTAGGGGCGCCTGGGTGGCCTAGTCGGTTAAGCGTCCGACTTTCGCTTGGGTCATGATCTCACGGTTCGTGGGTTCGAGCCCCGCATCGGGCTCTGTGCTGACTGCCAGCTCAGAGCCTGGAGCCTGTTTCAGAGTCCGTGATTCCCTCTCTCTCTGACCCTCCCCTGCTCATGCTGTCTCTCTCTCTCCTAGAAATAAATAAAACATTAAAAAAAAATTAAAAAAAAAAAAGAATTAGATCAAAAAGAGTAGAAATCAAAGAGCAAATGAGTAGAGTATGTAGAATAACAACCAAGGTGATTAGCAAAGTAAGAGGTCATGCAAAATTTCTTCAAGATTAAAAAAGACAAGGGAAGACTCTGAAGGAGAAATAGTTGATAAGAAATAATTGATTTTAAAAAAAGGTCTTTAGAGTTCTCTCTTTCCTTCTTCTGTCTCAAACCCTCTCTTGTTTAAACTATCAGTTCAAAGATAGGAAAAGATACAGAAGAAGGAAAAGATGTGGGTGAATTTTCAGGTGACAAGGCATGAAAAGCCTTTGATAATACTATGTTGTTTCCATGGGTCAAAAGTGACCAGCATGATCAAGTTGCTAGTAAGATCTATATCTAATTACTGGGAGAAAAACAGACTAACTAGCCTATCATAGTTTTAAAAATGTTTTAAGGAAATTATTAAAAAGCAATCATCATTGGCACCAAAGTTGACAACAGGTTTTAAGAAAGAATAGGGCTGCCCTGTGATTAGATCATGTGAGAATCGAGATGAAATGACAGATTTGCAGCATACAAGTCAAAGAACAATCCCTAACACAGGAGAACAATTTTGAACTTATTCATTGTATGGGGTCAACAAGCACTTTTCTGTTGGGTACATGACAATTTTATTATTAAGATTGGGGATAGAGTTCCATACAAGTACCCGCAATTTGATGACATCATATATACCCATTAGATCAGAAAATCTAATAGTGAAATAAATTCAAAAGGCAAATAAATGAGAAAAGCCACCTGTAGTATTCCCTTTGTTAATGTATTATCTAGACCACTCATTAGCAACCTTTTTGTATAAAGGGATAAACAGTAACTAATTTAGGCCTCATGGCCTCTGTTGCAAATATTAACAGTTGGATGTGAAAGCAACCACAGGCAGTGTGGTAACAAATGGGTATGACTCTTTTCCAGTAAAACTTTGTTTGCAAAACAGCCAGCAAGTTTGGTCTATGTGCCATAATTTGCATCCCTCTGGTCAAGAGACTTTTTTAAACAGGAGGAAATCAAAATTAATAGGTGTACATATGGGGAGACAATAAGTTTCTGAGAGAAATAAGATGTAAAGATGTGAGACAGTAGTATACATAATAAACATAAATCAACCTCTCTCTTGAAGCTATTTACTTATTCAATAGTCATTACTGCAGTTACAGGACGAATGGAGATTAGAATTCCAGGATACAGCATGCCTGAGAAATGAGAGTAAGAATGAATAGTCATAGAAAAACTGCCAGCTTGTATGTTGGCAACTCAAAACCATTCTTCCTCCTATGCTCCCTCCCTGTGTCACAAGGACCAGAAGCACGAGTACATAACACATTTTCAAAACCTTGTATCAGATCTGCAACCCCCAAGATGGTGAAGACTTAACATGGCTTCCCTGGCAGTCATGAGCAGAGGTGTGGGCTTCTGCAGATATGACATTTTTACAGCAGCCACTGGGCATTTCCCTAAAAATCACCTGCTTTGATGACACAAGCAGTGGTGAAAATTGCTAGTGGTTTCCTGTGGTCTACAGAATTTTCTGATTCTCTGAAAGACTGTGGTCAAACCAAGAGTTAGTGGTACTTTCCCCTGAATTTCATTCCTGCAGTCTTTCCAAGTGGTTCAGTAAGGCAATTAATTCTTTCTATCAAATCCCTTCACTGCTTGAAATCTGTACAACAACACATCTTTTTGCGACTTATCCCCAACTAACACCGTATTATTATAGACCTGAGGATGTAATGTAAGAGCATGAGCTAAGAAGAGTAGTTGCACATGCTTCATAGGTGAGGAAGTTGTTCAAATCAACTAGGATACAGAAATAAAAATTACCTAACAGAAAATAAAGAGAGAATGTAAAAAAGTCTAACAGTAGAATATTAAGCAATAGTGAACAATTTATAAAAACAGTGTTTTTATAAATCTTTTTTAAATGTGCATAGTGGTTTATATGGATCACGTCACTTCACGCTACAAAACAGAAAAGCTAACATTGAGCATTGTATTTGGGCACTGCATTTTTTTTTTCACATCTGTTAAAACCATACTGCAGAAAAGACATTATTATCCTCTTCTTACCTATTAAGATCCTTTGGCTCAGAGAAGTTTAAGAACTTGCCTAAGGTTACACAGCTATTAAATGGCAAGGATTTGAAATAAGAACTGCCTGGCTCCAACACTGGCGACACTGACATGGCTCTACCATGACCAAAAGGCCACTTGCACTTTTGCTGATGGAATCAAATAGAGCTGGGCTGAAGAATGCAGAAGAATTTCAGTTAGATATTATTCTGAAGATATATGTTAAAACTGAAGTTATTCTTCCATTCTTTTTCATAAAATATAGTTATTTAAAACTGACTTTGTAACAGGTAAACAAGACTGACATGGTCTCTGCCCCAATGGAGCTTATACTCCTATCTAAAGCTGTAATGACCCTGATGATAATGGGTTATCTCCTGATAGAAAATAAGTGCACAAGGAAATAAATGGGTATGTAACTTATAAGCAAGTAAAAAATCAAATACTAAGGACTAATGAGGAAAGACCAAAAATTTTTGTACACAGAAACTTCAAGAGAAACATTTAATATTAAGACCTAAGGGTGTAAGCAAATTTCTAAATACCTATTTAAGTAGGAGACTCTATAAGCTAATTAATAAGTAAACATACTTACAAAGAAAACATGTATGGAAGGTTATTAAAAGCAAAGTACAAAGGCAAGTAGCAAGAAGTAACAGGTATGTTATTGCTAATGATACACTGAGGTAGTGTAAAAAAAATCTGTAAATATTTCAGGATCAAAAGGACCTCTGGGAGAATAAAACATACTATAGAAAAGATGAAGTGAAGCAGTTGAAAGGAAAACAATGAAAAATTGAGGATGTCAGACTTATAAGAAATTGATAGATCTGTGGAAATAGCATCTTAATATATAATGTAACACAGAATCACAAGTGAATTCAAGTGTCCAGTCAGAGTTGAGAACTCCTCAAGCCTATCTAGAAGCAGAGCTCTCTCTAAATCATCCCTCACACTAAGAGATAATCCTCTAACTTAGAGGCTGGCAAAGCAAGAAATATCATTTCAATATTTAAAAAGTATTGCTGCCAAACATTTTTGGGCTCATTTTCAAGTAAGTGTTCTATGTACATAACTGATTTGTCTTAAGTCAATATACTTAACAATCTAAATATATGTATCACGTTGTGAGGTTTCTGCCATTTGGTTATTTAAAGAGAAAATGTTTAACTTTTCCTTTTTAAATACATAAACAGTTGTCTGGGCGCTATAAAAAAGAAACCAAAGATTTAAACTACTAAAAGGTTAGTAACAAGCATGTAGAAGTGACTCATTCTATCATCCAGCAGCAAGTAAAAGAATGAGTAACCTAACAAAGAACTACGATAAAAGCTAACACTCCAAATATAACATAAATTAAAATATATAGTACCTATTAAAATTAATATGCTGCATGAAGAGCTGTACAAAGACCTTCACACAATTACTAACACAGCTGAGCCACTATGAAATGTGGGAAATGGGAAAGCAACATATATTTAGAAAGACTATGAAAAAACCAGGGAGTGAAGAATCAGGGCATTATTTTTATCATTTCAAATAGTTTTTAGCTGCTTCAACTTTGAGTGTTTGCTATTGCTTTTGAGGGTTAAAAATGTTAACATACTAGGAAAAATCCATTGGTGTTTGATCACTTTCCTTAACAGTTACTTTCTTCTGATGTTTTAACAAAGTGCTCCATCAGTGTACGTACCTGAGTTTTTATCACATTTTCTTAGTCTACTACTTTCTGTCATAGCCAAGTGTTGTGGATACAGCCCTAGAAAGAGTTACTTATGGCCTGTGTGTGTATATATGTGTGCACTTTTTTATTATTACCATGGTAAAAACTTTTGAGAGCTACTCTCTGAAAAAATTGTAAGTGCACAATACAATATTGTTTAGACACAATGTTGTACAGATGTCTAGAACTTATTCATCTTGCACAACTGAAACTTTATACTCACTAAACAGCAACTTCCCATTTACCCTTCCCAAGAGGCCCATGTGAATCACCATTTTACCCTCAGTATCTATGATTTTGACTATTTTAGGTACCTAATATAAACGGAATCATGGAGTATTTGTGTCATTCTCTTAGTATAACGTTCTCCCAAAAAATCCGTGCTGTCACATTAGGGCAACATTTCCTCCTTCTTATGACTGAATAATATTCCATTGTGCATGCGCGCGTGCGTGTGTGTGTGTGTGTGTGTGTGTGTGAATTTGTGTGTTTGAGGACTCATCATATGGTTTTCCATAGAGGCTGCACCATTTTATGTTTCTACTAAAAAAAACAAAACAAAACACAAGGGTTTAATTTTCTCCACATACTCACGAGTGTTGTGTTGTGTTTTGTTTTGTTTTAAATAATACCTACCTCACAGGTTTGAGTGGAGACCTCACCGTGCCTTTGATCTGCATGTCGCTAATGACTGGTGATGTTGAATATTAGTGATGTTGGCCACTGCTGTGTTTTCTTTGGAGAAATGTTCATTCAAATCTTTTCCTCATTTTTAATCATTTTTATTTTTGCTATTGATTTACAGGAGTGCCTTCTATGTTATGGATATTAGTGTCTTTTCAGATATATTGTTTACAAATATCTTCTCCCATTCAAGAGGATGCCTTTTCACTGTTGATAGTTGTTTACTTTGCTACGCAGAACTTTTTTAGATATAGTTTTACTTGTTTAATTATGTTTTTGTTACCAAATTAAAACATTTTAGTTTCAGTACCAGCTTTGCAGTTTATGAACTGTGGGACCCATCACAAAATTTCTTTATGTTGATTTTTCTCTTAAGTGAGGGTACATGATATGATATCTAAGATCTCTGAAAATCCTCAAGTTTCCAAACATAATTATACTACCATTATTAAGATACAACTTATAAAGTGATTAGTTTTCAGGTGTTAATTATTCACTAACATACTGAACAACTACTATGCATAAATCTTTGTGAGATGAATTTCTATTTATCATATATACCAAGATCAAACTATATAGGCTTTTCCTATATAATTAAACAGAATCTGCTCTTCAAAGAAACATTGTCTTTAATGTCAATTCAATTAGATAACCTCATCTATCTCCAACTATTCTGATAGAAAATTCAAACTTTGGAAAGGTAAGGAATATATAGAGACAGATATATATGCATATACACACACACACACACACACACACACACACACACAGAGGCAATATAAAAATGTTATATATGGTTTGAATGTCACATGAATCATTTCACTTTAAAACTTTCCCCTTTTTGTTGTATAACCTCTTATTGATATAGCTAAATTTAAAAATAAACATTCTTGGGGTGGGTGGCTTAGGCAGCTATGTGTCTAACTCTTGATTTCAACTCAGGTCATGATCTCACCAACCATGAGATCAAGCTACACACCACTGGGCTCTACAGTGACTGCATATAGCCTGCTTAGGATTTCATTTCTCCTTCTCTCTCTGCCCCTCACCCACTTGTGCTTGCTCTCTCAAAATAAAATAAACTATTAAAAAAATACAATAACAAACTCATAGATACAGAGGCTAATAGCACATTTTCTCTCTCAAAATAAAAAAATAAAAATTAAAAAAATAAAAATAAACATTTTTGGGATTCCTGTCTGGTTCAGTTGGAAAACCATGCTACTCTTGGTCTTTGGATCATGAGAAAGTACCCAAAATTGGGTGCAGAGATTACTAAAAAATAATAATAATAAATAAAACTAAACATTCTTTGTTCTAAAATAATTGAACTGTTAGGTTGTTTTGGGGTTTTTTTGGAAAGCTATTTTTTTAGTATATTTCAACAGTTTAGGCTGTTTGGACAACTGAAATATGTTGACTGGTTATCTGATCACATAATATCTTAACATTTTACTGATGAAAATTCATCCACAAAGGGTGGCTGGGTCGTCAGTCACTTAAGCATCAGACTCCTGATTTCGAATGAGGTCATATTCTCATGTTTTCATGATGTCAAGCCCCATATAGGGCTCTGTATTGACAGCACAGAGCCTGCTTGAGATTCTCCTCCTTCCTCTGCCCCTCCCCTGCTCACACACAGTTTCTCTCTAAATAAATAAACTTCAAAAAAAAAAAAAAAAAAGACACCCACGATTACTGTGGCTGAAAATGTACTGATAGAAGTCCATCATCATCATGTTGCAGATCTTAAACTTATACAATGTTATATGCCAATTATACCCCAATAAAAATAAATTTTTAAATAAGTCCTTTAAAGTGGCTAAGAGGATTTTTCATATTGAATTATAACTATATTAAGAATTAAATAGCTTTAAAATTACATCTGAAGGTTTACTTTTAAAAGTTAATGTTTTTCTTGATAATTAATACATGAGTCATTTTATAATTGCATAATATTATTTGTGGAAAAGTCTGTTCAATCAAATTTAAAAATACATTTGTTAGGTGTGGCTCAGTTGGTTAAGCATCTGACTTGGGCTCAGGTCATGATCTCACAGTTTCTGGGTTCGAGCCCCATACCAGCTCTGTGCTAGCTGTTCAATGGAACAGAATAGAGAGTCCAGAAGGAAATCCATGTTTTTATGGTCAAATAATCTATGACAAAAGAGTCAAAAATATACAATGGGGGAAAAGACTATCTCTTCAACCAACGGTGTTGTGAAAACTGGACAGTTCCATGCAATAGATGAAACCACTTTCTTATACCATACAAGAATGAACTAGAAATGAATTAAAGACTTAAATTGAGATGTGAAAGTATAAAATTCCTACAAGAAGATGTAGGCAGTAATTTCTTTAACATCGACGGTGGAAACATTTTTCTAGATGTGTCTCCTCTGGCAAGAAAGACAAAAGCAAAATTAAATTATTGGGACTATACCAAAATAAAATGCTTTTGTACAGGGAAGGAAATCATCAATAAACAGAAAAGGAAACATATTAAATGAGAGAAGTTATCTGCAAATGGCACATCCGATAAGGGGTGAACAGCCACAAATACAAAAAACTTGTAGAACTCAACACCAACAAAAATAATCCAATTAAAAAATGGGCAAAAGATCTGAAGAAACATTTTTGCGTAGAGGACATAGAGGGGCCAAAAGACACATAAAAAGATGTTCAGGATCACTAATCATCAGGGAAATGCACATCAAAACCACAATGAGACAGCACTTCACACCTGTCAGAATGGCTAAAATTAAAAAAAAACACAAAAAATAAAAACTGGTGAGGATGTGGGTGAAAAAGGAACCCTTGTTGGTGGAAACACAAGTTGGTGCAGCCACTGTGAAATACAGTATCGAGTTTCCTCAAAAAAATTAGAAATGGAATTACCACAGGATCCAGTAATTCCACTACTGGGTATTTACTTAAAGGAAATGAAAATACAAATTCAAAAAGATGTCTGCACCCCGGTATTTACAGAATCATTATTTTTAAGAGCCAAGATATGGAAGTAATCAAAGTGACCATCAATACATGAATGGATAAAGAAGATGTGGTATGTACATACATATAATATTACTCAGCCATAAAGAGGGATGAAACCTTGACATGTGCAATGACATGGATGTACCTAGATGGTATAATGCAAGTGAAATAAGTCAGTCAGAGAAATACAAATAGCATATGATATCACTCCTATAAGGAATTTAAGAAACATAACAAATGAACAAAGCTTAAAAAAAAGAGAGAGACAAAAGGACTTTTAAGTATACTTGAGAACAAAGTGGTAGGTGTCAGAGAGGAGGTTGGGGGAGGACTGTGTGAAAGAGATGAAGGGATACAGAGTATGCTTATCTTGATGAGCACTGAAAAATGTATAGAAATGTTGAATCTTCATGCTGTATGCCTAAAACTATTACAACATTGTGTGTTAACTATATTTGAATAAAATTAGTTAATTGTTTTATAATGGAGGAGTTGTAATCTAATTTTCAATATTACTTATTTGTTTTATCTCTAAGAACTGAAAAATGAAAACTTGAAGAAAGAATCACATACTGCACCTCAGAATCTCTACATTAAAAAAAAGTTAACCTGTTAAGTTTGTGTATTATTACTGCTTAATTTTTTCCTCAATATTTAGAGAAATCTAAGAACACCAGAGGCACTGAGGGCTCAACGACCCCTCCCATATCTCACTTTCTCTAAACATCCAGGTCTCTTTGGTTAACTGATTCATAAAATTCATTTTCACAATATCCAAAGAAGTTAATGGGTTAGAAGAATCTATGATTTTGCAAAAAAAAAAAATTAAGAAAATTATCTGGTGGGAAAAAAGATAATTCTCTGATGAATATATATCACAAAATAATATCTGTGCAAAATACACTCCTGAAAGAAAAATATTTTTAAAAATTAATAATTGCTCCCTATTTTATGAAAGAAAATATATCCTGACCTTCCCCAGAGCTGATTTTACCCATTTTTCTCCAGAGGATGGTTTGTGCACCTGTAGTACTGATTAACTGTACAGGTTGGCTTAATAGTTGGTCATTAAGCACAACAGGGAAAGTTAAAGATCTGCCATTAGTGCAGACTTTTTTGGTTTTGTAAGTTTGGGACATAAATTAAGCCATTTTCATGTTAATTGTGCATATGTTCTATGCATCTTCAGGAAATGGACAAGACAAGCAAATCTTTTCACGAATCTCTTCCATGAGACATTTGAAAAAACAAGAACTGTACACATGGTAACTAGTCATCACTTATTTCCAACTTGATCATTTGATCAGTAAATACATAAATGTTCCCTTGCCATGTAATAACTTATATTTTTTAAAAGCATAAAAGATTATTTTATGGATAAATAGCTAATATTTAATAATCCAAGAAAAATATACTGGATATTCCACATTACTTACCCATAAGGGAGATATGAAAAAGAAAATCCTTTAATTCCACAAAATTTGTTTGAGATAGTTTCCTATCATGTTATTTTATTTTGTTTCTGAGGATGTTTAGTTCTTCTTGTTTTGTTTTTTAAAGCAATTTACTCCCAATTAGTCTGAGGAAATTTTCTAGAAGAATTATTCAACTAAAAATACTCATATGAATAGGTTGGGAGCATAAACACTTATACTGTTTTGCCAGAAAGCATAATATATGACTTCTGCCCTTCAAGATTTAGCAAGCTAGTTGAGGAGACAGAACTTATTCACATGAAACAATAAGACTTAATATTAAAATGATGGTGAAATTATGTAGTAGAGAAAATAAGTGCTACACTAGTTCTGAGGAACTGGAAACCACTGTGGACAAGAACAAGCAGGAAAGAAAAACTTCATAGGTAAGGCACAGCTTGATGGAAAGGCAGTGTTCAAGGAGACAGGGAAGACATTGCAAATGATGACATCCAGCAATACTGGATGCCATGATACCTTACAGTAGAACTATGCCTATTAAATTAGAAAATGAAAGTAATAGATGATGTTCATTGTTTATGGCATGTCTTTTGCTTAACATGTACATGTATGGAAAACTCTATATAACATACTATTTGTAGGTGAGAGAGAAAAACAACAGAATACTCATTTGCTCAGTCATCCATTCAAGACATATTTATTGGGTACCTACTACATGGCAGATATTGATATAAACAGCATATCAAAAATGTTCCCTTCTCTAACGGAGCTTACTTTCTTAGTGGGTTAAGAGAGATAAGAAAAAATGACAGATATCATAAGTAAATTACATATGATTATGGAAGATATACTAAACTCTAGAGTAGAGTAAGAAAATGAGAAATGCTAGAGTTTGTATTGGGTAGGGGGAGGGTTATAGTCTTACAGCTATAGAGTGAGCCCCATCAAAAAGATGACATATGGCACAGACCTGAAGGAGATAAGTAATTACAGGTTTATATATGGGGAAACTGTTTAAGGAGAGTTAACAGTAAGTGCCAAGCCTTAAAGTGGGAATATACCTAAAATGCTTTAATAACAATGAAGAGGCACTATTATGACTAGAGTAGCATGCATGATGAGCAAAGTAGGAGGTGCTATGAGAAAAACAATGGGGGCCAGTTCATATAAGGTCATGGAAGCCATTATATAGACTTTGGATTCTACTCTGAGTGAACCGGGGACACACTGTAGGATTTCAAGTAGAGGACTGACATCATTTTACTGACATTTGGCTTTTGTGTTGAGAACAGATCCGAAGGGGTGAAGAACAAAAGCAAACCATATATCCCCACTGTAATCCTAGAGTGATTCAGAGCTGGGTAGTAGCAGTGGAGGTAGTAAGATGCAATCACCATCAGGATCTACTAAAGATTCTAGCCAACGGAATGTGAGGACTGTTTGATGTGTGGCATGACAGAACAGGATAAGTAAAGAATGGCTGTAAACTACATGTCTTAAATAACTGGAAGGGTATGAGTGGAACTAGTTCTGAAGAGAAATCATCTGAATACCTTTTGGACATTTTAAAATTCAAGTGTCTGATGGTCTTTCGGGGAAGACTATAGAATGAGGAAGGGTGCCTGTAGGGTTCAGTCTCCATTCTTGGCTCCATTCTTGGCTCCTGGTTTCAGCTCAGGTTATGATCTCATGGTTCCTGAGTTCAAGCCCTGCATCAGGTTCTGCACTGAATCCCTCCCTCTCTCTCTCTCTTAAAATAAATAAACAAAAAATTTTTGAAGAATATCAAGTAAGGAATTAGATGTACAAATCTGGAATTGCAAAGAGGTGCTGGGAACTCCTCTGAATGGAAGTATCAATTAGACAGGTGTTGGCAACAGCATCTAAAACCACAAAAATGATCAAGGAAGTGAATGAATGAGAGGACCAGGGGACACATGTGGCTTTTTCCATCACTAAGAGATCTAAAAGAAGACACAGTATCAGCAAAGACAACTGAGAAGGAGTAACCAATAATTTTGGAAGTAAACCATGCTATCGTTTCTAAAAGGCAGGTGAAGGCAGTCTGTCAAAGAAATGGGTGGTCAACTGTTGCTGACAGGTCAAGGTAAAATAAAGACTGAGAAATGGAATGGATTTAGCAACATGGAAGTCACTGTAGTCCTTGGCAAGAGTACTTTAGTTGGTGTGGTGGTTCAGCAAACCAGAAACAGAAGGAAAACAAGTATAGGCAATTCTTGTTTTACTGTACATAGGAAAAAGGAATTTGCAGAAGCAGTTGAGGAATGGTATGCAAAAATGTCATTAAGATTAGTATTTAGATTAGAACTGGATTATTATTATTATTATTATTAAAGGTATTGTTATAAAAAACATTGTTAGGAATGCTAATAATACTAAATATTTAATTAGCAGTTTCTCTGTTTGTTACTGTCCTAAGCATATATAGGTACACATATATGTGTATGTACGTGTCTGCGTGTCTAATAAACTGTTACAACCACTCTATGAAATAAGCAAGGCTATTCACCCACTTGACAGGTGAGGGAGGTGAGACATACATGTAGAGGCCCAGGGTTCTCCCACAGGTAGAAAATGGAGGTGCCAGGATTCAATCCGACTCATTGGCTCCAGAATTTATATGTTTAAAACTATACCACCCTGTCCTATTCTGAAAAAATAATACAAATGTGGTATCATAAAGGATAAACTGCTTAGGATATCAAATTATTCTAACTTCCTGAATTAAGAAAACAGATGTTTCAAAAACCCCTTCAATATACATTACACTTATCTATTAAAAAGTCCTCTGAGAGAGTGCAAAGGAATTTACACTTATTACGAGTACAAAAGGTTAACTTTAGCCTCTTTATATATTTACAAGCAGTAAAACTGTGCCTCTTTCAGCTTTTTCAAGGATTTAGAATGTTCTTCCAACAAAGTAGTCTAAATCAGGTTGTATCACACAATATAATGCAAATTAAAATCTGATATATGAGGAACAACTCTCCTAAAAATAAAACTTTTTAAGAAAAAACATCTAAGGAGGAAATGTTCTTGTACATGACTACTTAATTATCTCATCCTAATTCAGCATAATTATAATTTCTTATGTATTCAGAACAACTTCCACTCCGACCAATGTAACCCACTCTCAAGCCTCCTGAGCTATTTCCCTCCAGTCCAGAGTCTGGCTGTTGAAAAGATCTTTTTCTAAGTAGGTCATCCTCCACCTTAAACCTCTTAACCGGCCTTGCCTTTTTTCTTGCCTTAGACTCCAGCTCCTTATGATTATCTTCTGGGCCCTGGTTACTTCATTTCTGCCTATAGCATTGCTTTGATTCTTGCCCCAGTTTTCTGGGCTTAACTTCTAAATAGCGCCTTTATCACCTACCTCCACTCTGGTCTCACGCTGCCCCCATACCTCATTCAACAATTTCCTTTAACATCTTTCTTTAAAAAATCTATTTTCTTTGACATCTTTCTTGAAAACTCTTTTTATTAGGAGAGTTGTCTGGGGTTAGGATGTAGGGGGGAAGAAGGCAGAAAAGAACATAGGCAGGGAATATTTGGAGAAGGGACAAAGACTCTGTAGTATTCCCATCTCTGCAACTCCATACTTAGCAGCCACCTCTCAATCTCTTCTTCATCTAGGACTGTGCCTGTCTCTCTTCAGCCAGGGACCCCTCATACATTCATGTGAAATCAATGTGCCATCAATTTGGCTTTTCTCACCATTCAGCTTCATCATATAATATCAGCTTTTTAACCCATCGTTCAGAGTATTAGAAGCTCTTCAAAAGACAAGAAATGTAATGGCATAATAGAACCATCTTTCTCCTTTTTTCCCTCCTCCAGATTTCACTGTCAAAGTGGGGGGAAGTTAACATAGCAACAAAAGCAGACTTCACAGGCAGGGTAGGAAAGGGAAAAATACTACCTAGTAATCAGTCACTTTGTATTTAATACAGGCCTACCGACACAGTGAAATGAGAATATTTCAAAGCAGAAAGTAAAACACATAAATGCTCCCTCTAGGATTTTTTTTAATGATACAAAAGGAAAAAAAAAAAAAACTAAAATTAACTGGACGACAAACGAAATGTGACAAATATTCTTTCAAAAGAGTGTATCTGACATAGTAATTGTATACAATTAAAAGCTTTGGAGTTCATGATCCTATTTTGAGATTTCTTAATATGGGGATATCATTATTACATCAGCCACCTACTAGTTTATCACTAATACTCCAATTAATCCTTCTAGTGGTAAGCATTCTAACATCTGAGTCACTTCCTACTTGTCATTTTGCCAACCCTTAAATTGATCTTCGTGGCCTTAAGATCAATTACACTTAAACCAATGTGTAAAGCCTGGCACATTCATTAATTAGGGTCAAATTTACACTTCTGTAATTGAGACTAATTATTTGTTTGGTTTAAGTAAGTTGTTAGGCATTCATTAAAGCCATCCGTCACAGGCAGTGAATGAACATAGTTTCAAAGTCTATATATATGTTAAAACATCAGGACTGGGATTTCACAGAAAGGAAATCTTTCTAAACTGGTACCTACCTATGAGTAAATCTTAGGATCTTACTCAAGTTAATGCAAAGGTGTAAAAGAATAATAATTACGGCATGACAACATTTCTTAACATGAGCATTACATATCAGTTTAACATGTATAAATCATTATCCAAAAAAAAATTATCATTCATGTTTTTCTTTGTTCATTTTACTTATATGTCTAGAAGACATACTAATCAAAAAAGTCTATTCCAAGTTAGATAATATTGTAGCAAACATAACCAAAAATCCACTTTAAAAGGCATTGTTCTGAAGTGCTTCTTCAGTGAATACCTAACAGTCATGTACCTGTACACAATGCTCTATGTGTAAGAGACACCAATGTTCAAGAACTCATACTTCAGGTCATCTAAATTATTTAGGCCAATATGTGATTATAAAGGTAAGCAGGAGAATTTCCAATGATAAAAATAGTCATTATTATGCTGCAGTCTCCAAGGTCTCAATGTCATAGCTGAGACAGCAATACAAACTTCAGAAAATGGGTAAGTTTTTTGAAATAGCAATGATTTACTAGCTTAATAAATGTCACAATAAAAACTGATTTTTTTAAAAAAATGACAACTGAAACAAGTGAGGAAAAATCCCCTATTACAGACTACCATAAAACAATTTCAAGTCAATGAATGAGCTGTTTTCTTTTTCAAGACAAATATTAAATAAAATATAATGATGCTTAAGAATATAAGTTTGCCACTGGATTTGACCTATATACACATAGCACACTACATCATATATTGTTAATATATTTTCAATAAGGTTTTATTTTCACCAAGATACCTGCCCATATTTTAAATTTAACTTTTTCCCTTTTCTTTTCAATGTCTATTTTTTAAAAAAAAAAAAATTACATAAACATTTACACTAAATTTACTGAAACCAATCACTGAAAATATCAAGCACTAGAATGAGTTACCATTGCAGTCAATATGTGACCTTACTATGTTCAACTTTCAAACAATCCATCCTTTTGCACATTATGTAATCTCAACATAAAACGAACATTCATGCGCCCAATTGTGACTTTCATAAATCAGCTGAAGAACAAGTATTTCAAGCCATGGCTCACAAGCCTAACTGACCCACAAGTAGTTCTATTGCTAGTGTTGCCATTTTTACTTGGAAAGTGGTGATTTCCAATTTTTTGAATGTTTTATTTCAGGGATTTGACAACTGTGACCTATTAAACATTGGAATTTCCTCTTGAAATGTAAAGAAAGCAGAGTAAGAGGTTCACAAACCATATTTTAACCAGATTATATCCCCCTTTGTCTGTGAAGCTACTATGATTCTGGCAAAGACTTTGAGGAAAAAAGGGAGAAAAGAATAGGAGAGGGAAAGAAAGAAGGAAAGAGGGAAAAGGAGGAAGGAACTTAAGCACAGTACATCTTCTCAGAGTCTAGAGTTCAAGTTTACATATAGGTAGAAAGCCAGTACCTCATTGCTCTGGTCTACGTACTTATGTTGTACACAGAGCTTATACATATTTAGTATGTCTTCTGGTTGTTTATCCCTTTTGGTCAAGTCAGCGATATCACCTGGTAAATATTGTGAAACAACTTACAGGAGAAAAAAGTTGGATCACATTTAATTAAGGTAAAACAAACCATAAAACCTATCATATTCATTATTTTTATGATTTGAATGATATTCAACATAGTGTCATCAAATTTCACTTGGAGTGAATATTTCAAGAACCCAGTATCTCTTTGCATGGATTATTTTCATCCCTAGATTTTAAGCTTAAAAAATAACATCCTCTAAAACTGAACTGAGCCTAACCAGCTTCCATTTTCAGGTAATTTTCTATAACACCTTTTATTGGAAAACCACATCTATTCTAATTCCTATTAATCACTGAGTAAAGCTTCCTTAAACTTAGCCATTTCCTTAGCATCTTGGCATTAGGTATATTCCCTGTTTATATAGCACTTACTAGTATTCATTTACCTTCAACAATTCATCAATAATGAATTGATAAGAAATCAATCCCTTTGGTTCTTAAATAATTGGGTTGTTGCTATATTTTCCTCTGGATGATTTTATGCTCCTCTATATTTCATTTGAGCATATAAAACCTAATTTAATAAACTCTTCAAATAGAACTACTATGTTCCCTTCATACACTAATTCTGGAATCCTATCTAGAAAAGCTGTTAAATTTGTACTTAACTGGCACTCCCTTGGCTATTATATAATCATAATGGAACCAAGTATTTCCCAGTGGAAATACTATATAACTATAAATACTGTATATATGTGTGTGTGTATACATACACCCCTCTCTGAATTTATATATGCCTCTGAATTTATATGTGTATATATAAATTCTTTATATATATTTTATACACAATACACACCCACATATACACAGAGTGTATTTCTGATATAAGATAAATACATCTTCCCCAATACAATACATTTTGGCCAGTCTGAGAGACGATTTACTAACCACAAAATAAGAGTCATTTTATGCTTACACAAATTAAAGTTTAGAAGTGATATAGTCATTATAGTAGCATGGATAACATTTAAGATAAGCAAATTAGAATGTCTAATAAGGTAGGTAGATTTTGCTGTAAAGTTCTCTTTGGGTTTAAAAACACGTGTAACATTTTTTAAAGACAAAATTAAACCTGTATTAATGTCAGATTACTCATAGAAAAGATATTCAGAGCAGCAAATATCCAAGTATTTCTAACAGCTAGAATATCTACAAAGAAATCAACATAAGCAGTATGAAAGGGCAGAATTTGAGGATTTGAGTGAGTTCTCTGCTTCTCAGTCTCTCCATCTATAAAATGGGTTTATTCAATGTGTGAATTAATAAGGATTCTGAAATAACACATTGCAACGTAAGAAATTTCCAATACTCATTATGAGAGTAATCTTCAGAAAAATCTATGTGGAGATACAATATTCATATTTTCTCCAAATATTAAAGAATACTGTTTGCTATGGCTCTCCCATGTGCCTTGAGGTTAGAGGGTCCTTCTTAACTGCTTAGAATAAAACAAAGTCAGACAGTCTGCTTTTCATGAAAGGTGGAATGATCTTTCTTCCAAAGAAAAAAGGTCTTTAGTGATGCCATCATTGTAAACATAGTTTGAATTGTCCAAATGAGTAACCTCCCTTTCTGGACTGCATGCTGGGCTGTGGGTGGTAAGCAGTGTGTATTTGCAGAAAATCAAGTCTTCCTCCTCCCACTCTGAGTAAATGTATTGCCAGAACAAATGTACAGAACCTCAGATAGCAATTCTATATTATATTCTTTTTGATTTCAGAATGGTTTAATCAAGAATTGAAAGCATAATCTCTCTACTCACTTTGAAAGGAAAGATCTTTCATATAATTAAACAGGAATTGATTTGTGGACATTTCTATACATTACAGAATATTCAACAATAATTATGCAATTTTATCTGAATTTACCAAAACAGTATAACTAATGTAATAAGAAATGTATCATAAAAAATCTCCTGTATACAATAATGAAGACCATCTTCTTTATTAAGAGATTGGAGGAAGTAGAGAAAGAAGAAAGATTATCATTGATCTTATAGATAATACATAAAATATAACTGACAATGTGTCTTTTGACTACATTACTACTATTTTCTCAAGTAGCTGAGCTAGATGTATATGCAAAGAGATTCCTCTGTTTCTGCAATATATTTAAGTAAAGAAGTACAGCACAGTGTTTAAACAAGTGGGCTATATACAGAGCTTGGGGTTCAAATCACATCCTGTTAATTACCAATTTTATCATTTTGAACTGATTATTTCCTTTGTACCTCAGGTTCCTCATGTGTGAACTGGGGAGAATAATAGCATTTACCTCACAGAAACGTGAGTTACCTAAAATCTAAAGAGCACATGAAACTTTGCTTGGGCATGGAAATGCTAGATAAACATCACTTATTACCTGCTAAGCAGACAACTTGGTTAAACTATAGTTCAGATTTCAATTTCTAGTTCTATTCACTGTGAGTGAATTTTCTAATGGGCTTTGCCTTGAAGTTTTAAAAGCATCCCAATGTTTTCACACAGCAGGCACTACGAAAATATTGGCTGAAAGAACACCATCACCAAAGGATGGTAGATACCTGAATTGTAAGCATCACAGTTTCCCTGTAAAACAAATCAGATGCATTAATTAACACTTGAGTACAGTGATATTATTAATCAAATAAGGCATGTTATTAAATAGAATCAATTTACTACTTGTGCCTTGTGCCTACTAATTTCTTGAGCATGATGCTAAAAATCTGGAATCATGTCAGACCCTAGTTATACTTAAAAAGAGTAAAACTCATGGCCACACATCCTCAATAGAAAGAGCACTTAAACAGTTTTCTCAATTCATTCAAATACACTCCACAAATACTCATAATTCTTTCTTTCCAGTGTTTATAACAATGAATCAAAATACCTATGTGAAACGAGTATTAACCATGTTTGTATCACAAACTATAAAAAAAGAAATGAGTGACTGTAATAGTTATAAGCATTAGTTATCACTTCATTGATTTAAATAACTCTAAAAATAAGCATGGACTGTAAAGAAAATTACCATCTGAGATGGGAAGAACCTTTCTCTTTTTTTCTTCCACTTAACTACACAATGCTTTTGTGAATACAAGAAAAATGCATAAATGGTTTCAATTTACTTAATGTGCTTTAACATTTTTCATACAAGAGACTGCCAGAGTATTCCCTTAACAGGTCTGTACCACCATGCAGACTATTTCATAACACCATCATAATTTACTTTTGCTCATGATTCATTCTTAGAATAATCCACCTCACCACTCTATCTTGCTAATTATCCTCATATTAACATTTTCACCAAAAGACTGCTAATTTTTTGATCCCATGAGTGAGAAGGTAACAAAAATCAGGGTCTTTTAAGATTTTTAAACCTTTTAAAATGCGTATGAAAATTATTCTCAACCAGAAAGATATGCAGGAGAATTCCTGTCTAAGTATGGAAGCTTCCAATTCTTCTGAAGGTCCAATCTAATCCAACGATTTCTTGGCTTTCTGCAGTTCTTTGTAAATGTCTCTGTATCTGTGTTATTAAAACCAAATCTCATTTTGAATCATCTAAGCAAATTTTTCTTTTCTAGATACACATAGACATGGAGGTAGATGCCAAATTATATTCCATTTACAAAAAGTTGAAAATATGTGTTCAATGGCCTTGTAGAGAATAATCATCAGTTTAACTTCTCATACATATTTTGATTTTTTTCACAAGGGCATGAACAAGTCTCCAACAAATAGTTATTCTATGTTTTTATATGAGTCGAGTAATACCTCAAAACAGAAATTAAAAGGTATTACTTGCACTAACAAGTAGGTCATTTAGTATGCTTAAAATACCATAAACTAGATAAAGACCAGAAAGGAAAATATTTCATGTGACTGAAAAGATATTACTAAATTCCTTAATTTTTCCAAAATAAGCAAGCATATATAGCTGCAACTATTATCACAGCAGCATTGTTTCCCTGTATTGTTAATTTCACAAATGACACTTAGTGCTGTATCAGACACATACTGATACTCCCTGTCGACAATATAATGGAAAGCATCAAGAGCATTATGTGACCAAGTTGGTTATCTTAGAGACAGCCATCAGCAGCTGGGTTGGTTGGACAAGAAAATTCAATTCTGGCTTCTCTCAATTCTTCATAAATATGCATCTTAAAATTACATGGCGGGGTGATTTTTAAAAAAGGAAGGAATACAGAAGATAATTATTGCAGGTGCAGGATTTTTTATTACAAATGAATACATATGAAGACTTCAGGGGCATGGAAAATCACAAATTACTTGGGAATACGCAGAGCTATTCTTTGCATTTTTCTTCAAAATTTCTTTTTCATATTTTCAAGAAGTATGTGTTCATTCAATAGGAAAATAAAACTCCCTAACTGAAACCGCTGAATAAAATTGAGAACTCTCTCAATTTTATATATATGTATGGTGCGCACACACACACACACACGCACCCAATTCTAATGTTATGCTCTCCCTTTATTTTCATGAACATAGACTAAAAATTACACCTTCCTTCTCTCATGTATGCTAGAATGTTCGTATTACTAGAGCAGATCTTGCATGCTGTCCCGACCTTTAATGTGCTCCACCTGGCAGGCGCAAGATGTGACACCTTTCTACTGCTTAAAGAGAAATTTAGCTGTCAAAGCTGTACTGCCTTCTGTGTTCATTTTCTCAAGAAACTCATAATCAATGTAAATTTTAATGAAGATGACCTGAGTCTGGTTCTACTTAATAAACATTATACATGTGCAGTATTTATGAAGTAATTTATATTTTTCCAAGACCACTTTAGATATTCATATAAAAGGAAATCTAAAGTTTACATGAAATAAATTTGTCTATTTTATCCAAACCACTATTTTTATTTTCAGTTATTACTTCAGGTGTGTAAGTCCTTAGCTCTCCAAATAGAAGATACACTTGAAACCAAAGCCCAATTTAATATTCTGTGCATTATTCTCAAGCCTAGCACTAAACAGATGTCTAATTATTTTATTTACATTATTATTTTCCATTAAATTTTTTCCATGAGGCAGGCCCAACTCTAAGCTCTTTTTGTTTTCATTATCTTACTGATTTCTGAGAACCTGTGTACTAAATATTAGATCTTTAAGGAACAGATAAGAAAACAGCAAAAATGAGTAATCATGAATGAAGGCCCAAAGTAAGTGGGTGTACCTGGGTTAGATACACTTCAGGGAGATTCAAAGCCGTTGTACCAACATTTCCTAAATTCCTATAAGCATATATTCCTTTTTGTGAAACAGTATTTAAAATTATGTTTGATCCAAACTTCATGAAAATAAATTAAAAAGGAAAAACAATTTTTATCTTTATGAAATACATACAGCTATTTGCAGACTTTTTTTTTTTCTTAACCAAGAGTGGGCAGAAAACAATTCTCATCTTGGGTTCAACAACGTTCCTGAAATTTAGCACAGAAAATATCTCTACAAGCCAAATCAGCTGGACAAAATGAGTCAGGTAGTTAATTTTATAGATCTACATTATCTATATATGTACTTTTTTTCACTTTGTTTTCAGACGACTACTTATTCTTTCACTTAAACCACCAATGTTCTAATTGAGCCAGCCAGAGAAGATTCTGTTTCATGTTTGACAAAATGTGAGATACTACATTCCTAATATTTATAAAATTCCTATAAATCGTGATTTTCTAAAGCTATATGAAAATTCTGTCTCTCAAATTATTCCCAATGTCAAGAAGCTTTCCAAAAAAAAAACTTCAGGTGCGGGGGAGCTTTGGCTTACGGTGAAATTTCACACGTGGAATGGTCATTTCCTGTTTGTAATCCTCTTTTAAACTCAAATGTACTGAAAAATCTCCAGTGTTCACATAAGTCTACTCTTGTATTTTATCTATCAAATGAATAAAAAAGACAATGAAATAAATTCTATAAGAAATTATCAATACCTATTTTTAACCTCATGAGTGAATTAGACTCATTTGACTAGTTTACTTAATCCATTCATAAATTTTTATGAAGAACACATGACATTATAAGATGTAACAGAATCCAGCAAACACCAAACAAAAAGTCATTTATAAATACTGTAGATTTAAAGCCCTGCATTAATGCATTTCACTGATGTACCTCAAGGATCTACAATAGTACCAGGCATTTAACAGGAATTCAAAAAATATTGAGAAAATTACAGCAATTCATGACTTCTCATTCTCCTTGCCATTCTTGATTAGGCATTATATTTCTAAAGAATAAGTACTGCATAATAGTAAGGACTATTCAAATTTACTTAGTGATTTTTTTACATACAGTTTTTAATATATTTTTAAAGAAATAATGTTCAGAATACTAACTGATTTCTCATGTTACTTATTAACATTGTCATATAACACCAGCATTTTAGGGAGTTCCTTTTGGAAAGCACTGCATTCGAGTCTTTTACCTTTAAGATGTAATGAAACACAACGTGAAAAATTTTTGAGAGAAAGTATTCTGAAGATCAGTGAGTCCTCAAATATAACCAGAGAGGTGGAGGATGAAAATATGAACTTCCTTTTCAAATTCTAACTGCTTACTTATCAAATCAGGAAAAAAAAGCTCTCCACCCATCCACCACCTTCTATTTTCAATCCTGAAGCTCTGGTATCAAGATTTTGTAAAACTACAAGAAAAATTTTACTAATATCTAATGTGTGCAGTTGGCAGGTATATGGTAACCACGGACAGGACAATGAACGATATGAGGCACATTTGCAAAATATCCCCTTCTACCCTAAAAATTTCAGGCATCCATACCACTAATCATTTTCTACAACTTACTGTACCAGTGGGCAAGAGATATTACTGATTTTCAACAGATTTGACTGTCAATATATTAATACTAATTTTTCTACTTCAAAGTTGTCCATGGCAAGGGAGAATCTTCTCCTTAGGTAGGGCTTTTTCTCAGTGAATCAAAACTCCCACCAGAAGTCACTATACAGGTATTTGCAATTTAGCATGAGCATGGGTTGATGTGTTGGTCTGAGTATCTAAATTTTTACAAAAACATTATTATATATTATCGTAAAGATATGAGTCATTGGTTTCATTGAGATTTAGAGGCATAGTTTCCTTTCTTTCCTCTTTTTCTTCCTTTTTCTTTTTAAATTTTATAAGTCTATATTTTGCCCAGCTCTCCACATGTGCTGAGGGCACAAAGACATATGAGACTATTTCTATTCTTCAGTTTCATAATTAAATAATGAAATGTGGAAGAAAGATAATAGGCAAAATGTTAGGGAGAAAATGACCCAGGAAGGTGTCTAGGTTCTAAAAAAAAAAAAAAAGGTAAGATGATGATGCATGGTCTAAGATTGAAAAAAGAGATAGTTAAGGTAGTTCAGTAGGGACACAAAGTGAGGACTTCTCTAGCAAAACAAGACTAAGATAGAATATAAAATCACTGGAAAACTAAAGTATAGCTTTAGTGAAGCGTTTTTAAGATAATCATAAAAATATAGCACTGCAGCAACAAAATTATGTATAAATGATAACACTGACATAGTTACCTAAAATGTGTGATAATACTGTTCAGGAAGCTGTGAAGGCTCTTTGAAATTCACCCTTACAGGGTACGTCTATTAAAATGATATCTGACAATTCCTGGTGAGTAGGTTATTCAGCTACTTGGAAGTTGAAACTTTACATCTCAATCAAGGTTCATCTTCTAATCAGTACAAATTTTTAGGGAATAGTCAGAACTTACTCTCACAGACATCCTTTATTTTTTGAGGTGAGGGGGGTTATATAAAATCAATTACTATGTGATGCAACGGACAGCCTTCCTTCTACTTTTCATTTATATGTCGACTGTCCTTCAGATTCTGTGTTTATTAACCCAAGTATTATGTATAAATTTGTGAACAGAATGCCTTTGACTTTTAACTATCTTCACTCACAACTCATGAAAAAAAAAAAGGGCATTTGTTAGAAAATGAAATCCAAGTTAAGATAAGGGAATTCTAGATCCACTCTTTCTTGTTCCAGATTGCCATTACTCACAGTGCAACATATGTAACATTTCAGGGCTTTAGGTTATTTTCCTCCGGCAGGAAAATAAGTACTAGATATAATATTAAATTGCCTTTTCAAATACATATAGAGCATGCAGCAAAATATTTCTAAAGTTAAGATCCTTTTTTGTAGAAGGCAAAATATCTAAATCCTTAATTAAAAGCCGTGACTAGATATACATTAAATAGACACCTATTTTGAAGGACATTATAGAATAAATAATTTTTAATCTCTATGGATAACAGCCAATAGAGAACTACACTCTTACATCTACTTTTTAATAATACTACTTTAATTATAAAAATGGACAGAATTAATATTAACATTCTTATGTATTATTGTTAGAAATTATACAAAAGTATCAAAATAGTCTTCAAATTCCAAAACTTATAAATATGCTTTTAAAAATAATCTCAAATAATACACACAGCTAATTCTATACCATTATGAAGAAAATTCTTTAGTTATCATTTCATTTTGGTTTTTATTATTATTCCTATCAAGTAACTGCACACACGTGTTGAAGCCAAGGGTAGGAATTAGTTCAGATAGCAAAAAATTTTTGCTGCACACTCTACTAGAACAGTAGACAAAGATCATGGTTTCCATGAGTAAATCAAAAGACTACACTTCTCAAAAAGATCCAGCAATTCCCCAATCTCTGACATAAAAATACTCCATTTCATTATGCTAGCATTCAAAAATCACTATGAATGCACCACTAATTTATTGTTTTTGTGAAATAAAACAAAGCTTACTTCTTGCATGCCCATATATGTTGACATGGGACTCTGCTCTTTGTAATCACTCAGGGACTCGGTGGAATAAAAAAAAAAAATTTTTAAAGGGAAGAAGTTAAAAAAAAAAAAAAAAAGGATGCCAACCCAGCATCCTTTATCCAAAGATAATATCATTTAACAACTTTGGCAATCACCAGAGAAGAGCAAAGGGGGTGAGTAGCTTTTTCTGAATTATCCTCCAACTTCCTTATCAAGAATCTAGTGGGGTGACTGGAGGCAAAGTTTGAAAATATGTGAGCTCCCTACCCTCACTATGACTACAGCTCAAAAGAGCAGCATTTACTCAAGGCTAGCCCCACACTGAATCTCTGACAATTCATGAGAATATCTAATGTTCCTTACTGCCATATATGACCTCTGGAGACTTCTGCTTCAGGTAAGCAAATGCCTCAGTCTGGGTCTCGCTAAAGGCACCTGCCTCTCCAGGTTTTAGGATAGAAGCTTGACCTTCAAACTTGGTTCACTCTGGAATCCTATACAGCCACTGATAGGTATTTTGTCAAGTTTTTTCTTGTATTAGGGGCAAGAGTAATGACTCCTCAGGTTCTTTGTGTGTCCAAGTTGAAACTCAAAGTCTTGTTAGGACAGCTAGCATGCTTTTAAATCAAAAAACTATTATATGTCTATTATAAAAATTATTTTAAAAGTACAGTTAGATATTTAAAGTCCCCCTCTGCCAAGCCCATGAAGTTCGCCCTACCTTGCAGTAAAGATGATTATCAATATGGTGTAAACCTTTCCAAACTGGACTTGAACCTCATCCTACTGGAGAATTCCAAGGCTCAGTCCTCAGACCTCTTCTCTTCTCCATCTATCCTCACTCCCTTGATGATCTCATTCATACCTACAGCATTAAATATTCTTACTTATGCTGAAAACTCTCAAATTTATACCCCTAATCTAGACTTTTCTCAAATTCAGAGTCATGTATACAACTTCCAACTTAACTCTCCACATTTGTGTCTAACAGAATTTTCGCACATTACATTTTACCATCCAATCCTGCCCCACTTGCACAATCACTATTTCAAATGAAACTCCATCTTTCCAGTTAATCAGGCTAACTGCCTGATATTACCTCAAAAACTCCCTTTCCTTTACACCCTACATCCAATCTGTCAGAAAATCAGGTTGGCTCTACCTTCAAAAGAAATGTACAATCTGACCACTTCTCCCAATTTCCACTACTAACAACCGAGTTACAATCATCTTTTGCCCGGATTGGTACAAGAGCCTCTTAATAGGTCTCTTTCCTTCTATTCATGTTGCCTCTCTCCACCTCCAACTTGGGTGTTTCTTTACACACCAATGAGATTGATACACTTAAAATATAAGATTGATCAAGTTCCTCTTTGGCTCAAACTTCTACAATGACTACTTTACTAAATGTACAAGCTATATCCTAAGAGTGGCCTGCAAGGCCTTCTCTCTGTGTTGTTCAAACAATATAATGGCCACTAGCCACCTGTGGCTACTAGGACTTAAAATGAGGCTACTCCAAACTGAGATGTGCTTTGGGTAAGAAATATACACCATACTTTAAAGCTCTAGTAGAAAAATATTAAATATTAATATTTCTATAGTGATTACCTGTTAAAATAATATTTTGGAAATATTGCCCTAAATACGTTATTAGTATTAATTTCATGTGTTTCATTCCCTTTTTCAATGCAGCCACTGAAAATGTTCAATTACATTGTTTTGGACAGTCTGGCTCTATATAATCAGACCCCAAGTTAACTTTGCAACCTCATTTCATCTGTTTGTCCTCTCACTTCCCCATTTAGGTGAACAAACTGACAAAATTCAGAACTGAGGGCTGTTCTCAGTATTCAAGAGTCTCTCATGGTTTGCCTCCCTCCCTCTCCCCAACTATTTTTCCCCCTTCTGCTCTCCCATCGTCCTTGTTAAGTTTATCCTGATCTACTTTTAAGTGAAAACATATGGTATCTGTCCTCTGCCTGACTTATTTCACTCAGCATAACACCCTCAAGGTCCATCCACGTTGCTACAGATGGCCAGATTTCATTCTTTCTCATTGCCATGGAGTATTCCCTGGTATAGATAAACCACATCTTCTTGATCCATTTGTCTGTTGATGGACACTTAGGCTCTTTGCATATTTTGGCTACTGTTGAGAGTGCTGCTATGAACATTGGGGTCCATGTGCCCTTATGCATCAGCTCTCCTGTATCCCTTGGGTAAATTCCTAGAAGTGCTATTGCTGGGTCCTAGGGGAGTTCTATGGTTAATTTTTTCATGAACCTCCACGCTGTTTTCCAGAGGGGCTGTACCAGTTTACATTCCCACCAACAGTGTAGGAGGGTGCCCGTTTCTCCACATCCTCGCCAGCATCTAGAGTCCTCTGATTTGCTCATGTTAGCCACTCTGACCGGCGTGAGGTGGTCTTGTGTGTGGTCTTGATTTGTATTTCCCTGATGATGAGGGATGCTGAGCATCTTTTCATGTGTCTGTTGGCCATCTGGATGTCCTCTTTGGAGAAGTGTCTGTTCATGTCTTCTGCCCATTTCTTCACTGGATTATTTTTTTTTTCGGGTGTGGAGTTTGGTGACTTCCTTATAGATTTTGGATACTAGCCCTTTATCTGATATGTCATCTGCAACTATCTTTTCCATTCTGTTGGTTGCCTATTAGTTTTATTGATTGTTTCCCTTGCCGTGCAGAAGTTTTTTATCTTGATGAGGTCCCAGTAGTTCATTTTTGCTCTTGATACCCTTGCCTTTAGGGACATGTCAAGTAAGAAATTGCTGCAGTTGACGTCAAGGAGGTTGTTTCCTGCTTTCTGCTCTAGGGTTTTGACGGTGTCCTGTCTCACATTCAGGTCCTTTATCCATTTTGAGTTTCTTTTTGTGTATGGTGTGAGAAAGTGATCTAGTTTCATTTTTTGCACGTTGCTGTCCAGTTCTCCCAGCACCATCTGTTAAAGAGGCTGTCTTTTTTCCACTGGATATTCTTTCCTGCTTTGTCAAACATTAGTTGGCCATACATTTGTGGGTCCAATTGTGAGTTCTCTATTCTATTCCATTGGTCTATGTCTCTGTTTTTGTGCTAATACCATACTGTCTTGATGATGACAGCTTTGTAATAGAGGCTAAAATCTGAGATGGTAATACCTCCCATTTTGGTTTTCTTCTTCAATATTACTTTGGCTATTCAGGGTCTTTTGTGGTTCTATACAAATTTTAGGATGACTTGTTCTAGCTTTGAGAAGAATGCTGGTGCAATTTTTATTGGGACTGCATTGAATGTGTAGATTGCTTTGGGTAGTAATGACATTTTAACAATATGTATTCTTCCGATCCACGAGCATGGAATGTTTTTCCATTTCTTTGTGTCTTCTTTAATTTCCTTCATAAGTTTTCTATGGTTTTCATGACACAGATATCTCATATCTTTGGTTAGGTTCATTCCTAGGTATTTTATGGTTTTTTGTGCAGTTGTGAATGGGATCAGTTTCTTGATTCCTCTTTCTGTTGCTTCATTATTGGTGTATAAAAATGCAACTGATTTCTGTGTGTTGATTTTGTACACCCCGCGACTTTGCTGAATTCGTGGATTAGTTCTAGTAGGCTTTGGTGGAGTCTGTTGGGTTTTCTACGTAGAGTATCATGTTGTCTGCGAAAACGGAAAGTTTGACTTCTTCTTTGCCAATTCTGATGCCTTAAAAGGCATCCTTTTGTTGTCTGATGGCTGATGCTAGGACTTCAAGCACTATGTTAAACAACATAGTAGTCACAGTGGACATCCCTGTCGTGACCTGATCTCAGTGGGAAAACTCTGTTTTTCCCCAGTGAGATTGATATTAGCTGAGGGCTTCTCATGAATGGCTTTTAGGATGCTTAAGAAAGTTCCTTCTATCCTGACTTTCTTGGGGGTCCTTATTAAGAGGGGATGCTGTATTTTGTCAAATGCTTTTTCTGCATCTATCGACAGGATCATATGGTTTTCATCTTTTCTTTTGTTAATGTGATGTATCACACTGATTGATTTCTGAATATTGAACCAGCCCTGTAACCCAGGAATGAATCCCACTTGATCATGGTGGGTAATTCTTTTTATGTGCTGTTGAATTCGATTTGCAAATATCTTGTTGTAGATTTTTGCACCCATATTCATCAAGGATGTTGGCCTGCAGTTCTCTTTTTTTGCTGGGTATCTGTATGGCTTGGGAATCAAAGTGATGCTGGCTTCACAGAAAGAGTTCAGAAGTTTTCTTTTGATTTCTATTTTTTTGGAATAACTTGAGAAGAATGGATATTAACTCCAATTTAAATGTCTGGTAGAATTTCCCAGAGAAGCCATCTTGCCCAGGGCTCTTATTTGTTGGGAGATTTTTGATAACCGATTCAATTCCTTCACTAGTTATGGGTCTGTTCAGGTTTTCTATTTCTTTCCGTGTGAATTTTGGTAGTGAGTGTGTGTTTAGGAATTTGTCCATTTCTTCTAAGTTGTCCAGTTTGTTGGCATATAATTTTCATAGTATTCCCTGATGATTGCTTGTATTTCTGAGGGATTGGTTGTAATAAGTCCATTTTCATTTATGACTTTGTCTATTTGAGTGCTCTCTCTTTTCTTTCTGAGAAGCCAGGCAAGAAGTTGGTCAATTTTGTTTATATTTTCAAAAAACCAACTCTTGGTTTCATTGATCTGTTCAATTGGGGTTTTTTTTATTCTATATTGTTTATTTCTGTCCTGATTTTTATTATTTCTCTTATTAGGTTTGGGGTGCTCTTGTTGCTCTCCTTCTTGTTCCTTTAGGTGTGCTGTTAGATTTTATATTTGTGCTTTTTCTAGTTTCCTGAAATAGGCCTGGAGGGCAATGTACTTTCTGTGTAGGTCTGCCTTTGCCGCACCACAAAGAATTTGAATAGCTGTGTTTTCGTTTTCATTTGTTTCTATATATTTTTAAATTTCTTCTCTAATTGCCTGATTGGCTCATTCGTTCTTTAACCTGCATGTCTTTGGAGGTTTTCCAGACTTTTTCCTGTGATTGATTTCACGTTTCATAGCATTATGATCTTAAAGTCTGCATGGTATGGTCTTGATTCTTTTGTATTTATTGAGGGCTGCTTTATGACCCAGTATGTGATCTTGGAGAATGTGCCATGCACACCTGAGAAGAAAGTGAATTCCATAGCCTCAGGATGCAGAGTTCTAAATATATCTGTCAAGTCCATCTGGTCCAATGTGTCATTCAAGTCCACTGTGTCTTCAGTGATTTTCTGTCTAGTTGATCTATCCATTGCTGTAAGTGGAGGATTAAAGTCCCCTGCTATTAGCACATTCTTGTCCATAAGATTGTTTCTGTTTGTGATTGTTTTATGTATTTGGATGCTTCTGTATTTGGTGCATAGATATTTATAACTGTAATCTCTTCCTGATGGATAGACCCTGTAATTATTATATAATGCCCTTCTTCATCCCTTGCTACTGCCTTTACTTTAAAGTCCAGTTTGTCTGATATGAGTATGGCTACTCCAGCTTTCTTTTGACTTCTAGTAGCATGATAGATATTTCTCCATCCCCTTTCAATCTGAAGGTGTCCTCAGGTCTAAAATGAGTCTCTTGTAGACAGAAAATAGACAGATTTTGTTTTGTTTTGTTTTGTTTTTTTTACCAATTCTGATACCTTTGTCTTTTGATTGAAGCATTTAGTCCATTTACATTCATTGTTATTACTGAAAAATATGGGTTTAGAGTCCTCGTCTTCTTTGTAGGATTCATGGTTGTGGTGGTGTCTCTGGTACCTTGCATTCCTTGCAAGATTTCAAGCATAGAGTCCCCCTTAGGATTTCTTGTAGGGCTGGTTTAGTGGTGATGAATTCTTTCAATTTTTGTTTATTTGGGAAGATCTTTAAGTCTCCTATTCTGAATGACAGGCTTGCTGGATAGAGGATTCTTGGCTGCATATTTTTTCTGTTCATCATATCGAAGATTTCCTGCCATTCCTTTCTGGCCTGCCAAGTTTCAGTAGATAGGTCTGTCACCACTCTGATAGGTCTCCCTTTGTATGTTAGGGCCCTTTTATCCTTAGCTGCTTTCAGAATTCTCTTTGTCCTTATATTTTGCCAGTTTCACTATATGTCATGCAGTAGATCAAGTCAAGTTACATCTGAGGGGAATTCTCTGTGCCTCTTGGATTTCAATGTCTGTATCCTTCCCCAGACTGGAGAAGGTCTCAGCTATAATATGTTCAAGGACTCCTTCAGCGCCTTGCCCTCTCTCTTCATCTTCTGGAATTCATATGATATGGATATTGCTCCATTTGATTATATCACTCAGTTCTCAAACTATCCTTTCATGCTCCTGGATCAGTTTCTCTTTTTCTCGGCTTCCTCTTTTTCTATAATTGTGTCTTCTAATTCACCTATTCTCTCTGCCTCTTCAATCCATGCATTGAACGCCTCCATTTGATTATGCACCTCATTCATAGCAGTTTTTAATTCATCACAACTATTTTTAAGCTCCACAGTCTTTGTAGCAATAGCTTCTCTGATGTCTTCCATGCCCTTTTCAAGCACAGTGATTAATTTTATGACTATTGTTCTAAATTCTTGTTCAGTTATGTTGCTTATATCTGTTTTGAGCAGTTATTTGGCTGTCATTTCTTCCTGGAATTTCTTTAGAGAAGAGTTCTTCCACTTTGTCATTTTGGCTAGCTTTCTGTCTCTTGTTAATTTTAATAGCTTGTTAGGCGCTCTGCACCTGTGAGTGTTGCTATATTAAAGAAGGCTCATTGACTGTCCAGGGCCTGTCTGTTCAGGAAGTGTTCTTTGAATGATGTCTCTTGGTCTCTCTCATTGAGTCTTTGGTTATTTTATTTCCCTACTCGTAGTGGTATTTGAGACTCTACACCATGTGTAGTTTGGATTGTTTCTTGAGGTAGCCCTATGAGTTTGTCATCTTAGTGGACTCTGTCTCTTTTCCTCCCAGACTCCTGCGGTTCGGTGTCCTATGGCTTCAGGCCTTGTCTGTTTGAGGGACGGGAGTCAGTGAAATGTATGAAGCTCCCTACTTCTCAACTATCTTGCCTCTTCCCCCCTAGATTTTTAATTTTAAGGTCCCGCAAACCTGTTTGCCTAGAAACTTGTACCATTCTCTGTTCCTATATGTCATCAACTAATCTCCTACTCAAAATTGCCCAGACTGGAATTGCTACTCGGTCTTCCACACACATATACACCTAATATGTTATTTTCATTTCCACATTCAAACTGTTACTTGAAGTATTATCACTTTTCACCATGTCCTCACAATGCCACCCATGAATCCACACACTCCCAAGAGACCCCACCGCATCCCTTCCATTTCATCCCTATACATCACACCCTCATTTACAGCTTTGAAAATTCTCTCCTGTTCTAAAAAAAAAAAATGGCAAATCTCTTCCTCATCAGTTCAGACTCTTGCTTTACCCAAACAAACTCCAGAGTCAGATTACCTAGGTTCAAATTTCTACTGTACTGTTAAACTCTGTGATCTTGTAAGTTTTAGTTAGTCTCTCTATGCTCCCATTTCCCTCATTAGTAAAACAGTAATCAACAGTATTTTCCACTAAATTTTAATGATGATTAAATCAGTTACTACGTATCATGCATTTAGGGTTGTGTATTTACCCTATGTGTAACCTAAATGCATTTTTATTACAACACACTTGATATTTACATATTATCAATTTCATTTGCACATTTTTAAACTGCTCAGATAATTGAAAATTTGTCAAGGAAAAGCATTATGCCTTATAATTAAATGCCTCAAGGTACCTAACACTGTTCATTACACAAAGAAAGGAATTAATGTCTATCTGTTGATCAACTGACTGACTTATACTGCTTTATTTTTGAGTCTTGTCATAAGGGTATGGCAAGGACATAGCCTTCAGAATATCTGGTAGGTGGAAATATTGACACTTTTTAACAAATAATCAAGGCATCAGCAATGCCTTTCCCTATGGAAATTAAGGAATTCTGAGGTTTTACCCAGCCAGAAACAAACACAATATAAAATTCATCATTGCTCGGACATCTTCTCCCGTTCTCTTTCACTGTAATTACGTTCACAGTTGCTTGTCAATGCCCTCAACTCCACAGCACCTTACTTTAGTGCTTCAATGCTTGGGGTTGATCCCACTCCTACTGAAACTGGTAGGCACCTTGTGCACCCCTCAGGTCAACAGGATTTCTGAACACCACTTTTTTAAAATTATTATTCTAGCTCCTTTTCAAATATTCACTGAGACTTAAGGCTAAAACTTGATGCTTTGAAAAAGACACGCTGCCAGCTGCACTAACACATTTAGCCACACACATCTCATTAAAGTCAATGAAAAATGTGCTACAAAAATCTCTATTCATGGCACATTCTCCCCTCACTATGTGCATGTCATTCCTATTTATACTGAGTCAATGAAGAGAAGGAAAGACCTTTAAATATTTCTCTTTTAGTCATCAACTCAGATTAGTAGTTTTATAAAAAGCCTTCTCTGTAACTTTGGACTAGATATGAGGCAATATACTGCACTTAACATCATCTGAGTTGAGCTCACACACAGTAATGTCACCATTTCTCCTTGACAGCATTGCCACCAAAGCAGATATTCAGCCAAATGCCCTTTGAAATTTTAACAGTTGAAAAAAGACTAGTCAGTGGTATGGTCTATTCTATGTACTATGGGAAACCCTATGTAAGTCTGAAGAGCTCCATTTAAAGTGATAAAAGATGTTTCTCAACTATTAACTCATGTAGCAGTCATGTAGGGTGATGTGCAGGCTTACTAAGCAACTATATAATGTGTACTATTTGAACAGGGCTGAGATAGGCCTGTGATTATGTTGTTTATTGTTTAATTAGAGGGAAAAAGGATACACGTGCTATAAAAGTTAACACTACGGAAAACTGTCTGAATTAATTAACTGCCAAAAAAATAAACATGTGCTGTGAGAGTCCTCAGAAACAAGAGGTCAATTTGGCCTAAAGTGTTCAGACAAACTATGAGAAAGGTAGGAGAAGGTCATCCTGCTAGGCACTGAAGCAACTTCTTACTTGCCATGTCTCCAGAGGCAAGAGAAACATAAGTAAAAATAAACTACTGGGACCTCATCAAGACAAAAACCTTGTGCACACCAAAGGCAACAATCAGCAAAACTAAAAGGCAAAGGCTGGAATGGGTGAAGAGATTTACAAATGACTTATCAGATAAAAGGTTAGTATCCACAATAGATAAAGAACTCAAACTCAAACGACAAACAATCCAGTGAAGAAATGGGCCACACTCATGAATAGACGCTTTTCCAAAGAAGATGTCCACATGGCTAACAGACACATGAAATGATGTCAACAGCACTCATCACCAGGGAAATACAAATGAAAATCTCAATGTGATAGTACCTCACACTGGTCAAAATTGCTAAAATGAACAACTCAGGAAACAAGAGATGTTGGCGAGGATGTGGAGAAAGCAGAACCCTCTTGCACTGCTGGTGGGAATGCAAACTGGTGCAACCACTCTGGGAAACAGTAGGGAGGTTCCTCAAAAAATTAATCTGAGACAGTAATGCCAGTACTGGATATTTACCCAAAGGACACAAAAATGCTGATTCAAACGGGCATGTGCACCCCAATGGTTCTGACAGCACTATCATAATAGCTAAATAAACCAAATGTCCATCAATTGATGAATGGATAAAGAAGATGTGGTATACACACATACACACACACACGTGTCTGTGTGTTTATATACACATATATATACACACATTCATGCATATATACAATGGAATAATACTCAGAAATCAAAAAGAACAAAATCTTGCCATCTGCAACAATGTGGATGGAACTAGAGGGTATTATGCTAAGAAAGATAGGTCAGAGAAAGACAAATACACGATTTCACTCATGTGGAATTTAAGAAACAAAACAAATAAACATATGGAAGGGAAGCAAAAATAAGAAAAACAGAGAGGGAGACAAACCACAAGAAACTATTAAATAGAGAGAAAAACCTGAGGGTTGGGGGTGGGGTGTTGGGTGGGGGATGGGCTAAATTGGTGATGGGCATGAAGGAAGGCACTTGTTGGAATGAATACTGGGTTTTATATGTGATGAATCACTAAATTTTATTCCTGTAATCATTATTACACTGCATGTTAACTAAACTGGATTGAAATTTAAAAAATAAATTTAAAAAATAAAGAAAATAAATAAAAATATGCAAAACAATGGATTTCAAATCATAGGAAGTATAGGGATTAATTGGGGTAGGAATTTTGCTCAAACAAGACCTGTTGCTTATTCAAATCATTCCTATTTCTGGAATTAGAGGTATGTATTCAATAAAACAAAGTCAATTATCACCAAAAAAAAAAAAAAAAAAAAAACTAAGACAAAGGCCACAACTAAAGTTATAGAAGTGGGTCCATATAAAAGAGATGGTGTAAAGAGATGGTGTAATAAAAATCGAACAGTGGCATTTGTTGTTTGTATATAGAGACAAAATCAGTAATTATGGAAGCGTGTAAGAAAACTGATTGCCCAGGTGACCCAAATAAGGAAGCTGAGGGGTGGAAGTACTTTGGAGGGTCAGAAAAGTTTAGTGTGAAGCATGATGAACCATAAAATAGATTTAACTTCTCATTTTCAGGATGTTCCATTTTTCAATCTACTTGCTATTAAAAATATATTCAGTACTAACCAAAAGGCCCTTCCCTCCCTCTCTGTTTTTAGCGGAAACTTTGAGGTGAAACCTCTAGTGTCTATCCTTCAAATGTTCACTGAAATCACTCTAGTTCAGGAGTTCTTAGGGCAATTTTGTCACCAAAGGGACATCCAGCAATGCTTGGTAACATTTTAGGTTGGCCCAACTGCAGAGAGCAAGGTTATAGGCATATAGTGTGTAGAGGCCAGGGATGCTGTTTAACATTCTACAATGCACAGGACAATCCCCACAACAAAGAATTTTCTGGCCTAATATGTCAATAATGCTAAGGTTGAGAAATCCTATACTAGTCCAAGCTACCATCATCTTTTTCTTTCGTGAATGCCACTTATTTCTCCTGGGATTCCCCTCCTTTTCCCACTCTAATCGTCTCTCCATAAGACATCCAGAGTAATCTTTCGGGGCTCCTGGGTGGCTCAGTCAGTTAAGCGTCCGACTTCGGCTCAGGTCATGATCTCACAGTTCGTGGGTTCAAGCCCTGTGTCAGGCTCTGTGCTGACAGCTAGCTCAGATCCTGGAGCCTGTTTCAGATTCCGTGTCTCCCTCTCTCTCTGACCCTCCCCTGTTCATGCTGTCTCTCTCTCTCAGAAATAAATAAAAAATATTAAAAATTTAGAAAAGACACCCAGAGTAATCTTTCAAAAGGTAAATCTGACCATGCCTCTCTCTTTAGTGAAAGTCCTTTTCCAAAATTGCTGTTACAAATTTTTATAGCAACCTTTACTTTTCCTCCACAGAATTTATCTAAATGCATTAACATGTGTCTTAGTTTGAATTTCTTAGAACACGTGCTGAGTCTGTTCAATTTGGGTAGTGATCCCAGGAAACATGTTTGGGATTCCAAATCACTAAAGGGTAACCTGTCAAGTTGCCACCATGGACAAGTGGACCCTAATCTGTCTAGAGAACTCTGACAAAGTGAGTAACACATCTCAAAACTATCCCAAATGAAGGGCAAGGTAGCTGGCGTATTTATCTACCATTCCACATCCATTATTGCTTGAGAGTTGCTCCCATGGGTATGGATGCCGCAGCATTAGGGCTTACCTTGTATATGGACCAAGTATACTCTCATTTCCAGAAACAAATGTCCCCAGGCAGATATATACAGATATTAAATGTAAATAGCCTTTGCTTCACAGAGAACCAAGGGCATGTGGATAGACACTGAAAGGATATGCCACAGTGTATTTAGTCATTATTTAATGAATGTCCATCTTCCCCACTGGACTTCACAATATAGGTCCGTTTTGCTTATCAATTATGTATGTTGAGGCTAGCACAAAGCTCTGAACATAGATACTAAAGTAAAGTGAAACCTTGGTTTGCAAGCATAATTCATTCTGGAAACATGCTTATAACCCAAAGCATTTGTATATCAAAGCCAATTTCCCCATAAGAAATAATGAAAACTCAAGATGACTTTTTCTACAACTCAAAAATATTCATTTAAAAAATGATTACAATACTGTAATACAAAATAATAAAGTACAACATATAAAGAAAAATAAACTAACCTGCACTTACATTTGAAAACCTTTGTAGCTGGTGTGAGGGAGACAAGAGAGAGAAGGGTTATTGTGTAGCATGACTTTCATTATCACTAATGGAATCGCTGCTATCTATTGGCTCAATGGAATCTTTTTCTGCATGGTGGCCATTGTATACACTCGCACAGATGTTGATGACAGTATTAACAAACTATTCTCATATTCTGTATTTAACATAACTGGGAATAAAGCAGCAGAGGACAGGGTCTCTCTCTGCAGGCAGCCCGATCTAGAATGAACCAAAGCATTCCTAAACTTACTCTTGCATGGAAAAGCAAAGGACTATCCATAAGTGCCTTGAAGAGACAAAAAGTACACTAGACTATCCATAAGTGCCTTGAAGAGACAAAAAGTACACTAGTGCTAGTTGTGGGCATCTTCCAATGTTTTGAAAAATCACTGATTTCTACCAACACTGTGTCCTGAGACAGAGCATCCAAGCATGGTGATGATCACCCACAACCCCGCAGCGAGGGAGAGCGAGGGAGAGTGAAAAAATTCTTTAAAACAATTTTTTTAATGTTTATTTATTTTTGAGAGACAGAGAGAGACTGAGGACGAACAGGGGAGGGACAGAGAGAGAGAGGGAGACACAGAATCTGAAACAGGCTCCAGGCTCGAGCTGTCAGCACAGAGCCTGATATGGGGCTCAAGCCCACGAACCATGAGATCATGACCTGAGCTGAAGTTGGATGCTCAAACAAATGAGCCACCCAGGCGCCCCAAGAACTGGAATTCTTACACATTGCTGGTGATAATGTAAAATGGTGCAGCCACTATGGAAAACAAGATAGCACAAATGGAACCACATACATTGAAATAGTTTACCATGCAATCTGGGCTTTCCACAATCTTTTGCTGGCTTCAAAGAAACCTTTGTCTCATGATTTCATTCCTTTTTTTTTCTTCTCCCAACAACATGGATATTTATGAGAGATAAACAGAAAACCTTAGATTCACCCTTGAAGTTAGAAGATAAGATAACCTAAGCATAGTCCACTTGTTAGGAGGAAAGGTGCAGTCTAGGACTGCCATGGTTAGAGTGAAGTGCTAAAACATTTCTGCCAAGTGGCACTTCAGTGCATAGGAAACCCTGAAATAAACTGCAGTTAAAGGACATGATAAAAATAGGAAATAAACTTGAAAACTAATTGATTACTGGGATTAACAACTCAACTCACAAGATTAAATTCACTAATAGTATTTTTATTATTCAATGCAGAAAATGGGATACCATTTAAATATTTAAGAAAAATGTTGGTTACAAAATTTAAAAATATTTAATGTCCAAGCAGTGACAATTTACACTATAATCTGGAATACAATTTCCTTTTTTTTTAACCTTTTGACCCCCTTCACCCATTTCTCCCAACCCCAACCCCCAACTCGCAACCACCATCTGTTCTCTGTAACTACCAGCTTGTTGGGGGTTTTGGGGTGGCATTTTTTGTTTTACATTCCACATATAAAAGAAATCCTACAAAATATGTCTTCCCCTCTGTATGACACTTGGCACATTGTACTTGAGGTCCATCTATGTTGTTGCAAATGGGGAAATTTCATTTTTTTAAATTTAATATTATTCCATCATATCTACCACAATTTCTTCATTTACTCATCCACAGATGGACACGCAGGCTGTTTCCCTATGTTGGCTATTGTAAATAATGTTGTAATGGGAGTACATGTATCTTTTTGACTTAGTGCTTTGTTTTCCTCAAATACCTAGAAGTGGAATTGATAGATCATAGAGCAATTCTATTTTTGACCTTTTGACGAACTTCCATACTGTTCTTCACAGTGGCTGTACCAATTTACATTCCCACTAAGAGTATACAATGGTTCCCTCTTCTCCACATCCTAGCCAACACTTATTATTTCTTGTCTTTTCGATAATATCCATTTTAAGACGTGTGAGGTAAATTTACTATTGTTTTCCTTTGCATTTCCCTGATAATTAATGATGCTGACCATCTTCGCATATACCTATTGGCCTATATATACATATATGTCTTCCTCGGAAAAATGTCTATTTTGATCATCTGCCCATCTTTTAAAAAAGATTTTATTTTGAATAATCTCTACACCCAACTTAGTATTTGAACTCACAACTCCAAGATCATGAGTCCCATGCTCTACCTACTGAGCCAGCCAGGTGCCCCATCCTGCCCATGTTTTTGGGTTTTGTTTTTTGGGGATTGCGTTTTTTTTTTTTTTTTTGCTATTGAGCCATACAAGTTCTTTATATATTTTGTATATTAACCCCTTATCAGATATATGATTTATAAATACTTTCTACCATTTAGTAAGTTGCCTTTTCATATTGTTGATGGTTTCCCTTGATGTTTATAGGCTTTTTAGTATGATGCAGCCTTTACCTAGACTCAACAAGACAGATGACTCAAATAAATAAAATCAGAATTGAAAGAGGAGAAGTTACAACTAATACTACAAAAGCCCAAAGTATCAAAAGAGACTGTTACACAGTACACAATTACACACCAAATTGGAAAACCTACAAAAAACAGATACATCCTTAGAAACGTACAACCTACCAAGACTGAAACCTAATGACAGAGAAAATCTAAACATAACAATTACTAGTATGGAGAATGAAGCAGTTATCAAAAACTTCCCAAAAAGTAAAATTCCAGAACCAGACAGCCTCACGGGTGAACTCTACCAAAACCGAAAGAAGAATTAATACCTATCATTCTCAAAATCTAAAAAAAAACCCAGAAGAGGCAACTCGTTCAAACTTATTTTATGAGGCCTGTACTACCTTGATACCAAAGCCAGACAAGAATGCCACAAGAAAATACAAGCCAATATGCCTGATGAAAATGGATGCAAAAATCTTTAACAAAATATTAGTAAACCCAATTCAACAATGCAATAAAGGATCACATACCATAATCAAGAGGGATTTATTCCAGGGATGCGAGCATAGTTCAACATCCACAAATCAGTCAATGTGATACAACACATTAATAAAATGAAGGACAAAAATGATATGATCATCTCAACAGATGCAGAAAAACCATTTGACAAGATTCGAAATCCATTCATGACAGAAACTCTCAACAAAGTGTGTATGGAAGACACATACCTCAACATAATAAAGGCAAGGCCATATATAGGACAAGCTCACAGCTAACCTCATATGCAGTGATGAAAAGCTGAAAGGCTTTCCTCTTCAATCAGGCATAAAACAAGGATCCCCACTCTCACCACTGTTATTTAACATAGTACTGGAAGTCCTAGCCAAGGAAATAGGTAAGAAAAAGAAAAGGCATCCACATTGGAAAAGGAAGAAGGAAAACTCACTGTATTCAGGTGCCATGATATTATACATGGGAAACCCTCAAAATTCCTTTAAAATGCTGTCAGAACAAATGAATTCAGCAAAATTGTGGATATTAAATCAATACACAATAATCTGTTCTCTTTCCACATGCTAATAATAAAGTAGGAGAAAGCAATTAAGAAAACAATCCCATTTATAATTGAATCCAGTAATAATAATAAAGTACTTAGGAATGAATTTAGTCAAGAGGTGAAAGACCTATGTATCAAAAACTTCATGCAATGCATTAATGAAAGAAACTGAAGAAGATACAAACAAATAGAAAGATATTTCAAGCTCATCGACTAGAAGGATCAATACTGTTATAATGTCCATCCTACCCAAAGCAATATATAGATTCAATGAAATCCCAACAAAATGCCAGTTGCATTTTTCAAAGAAACAGAACAAATAATCCTAAAATTTGTATGGAACCACACAAAACCTTAAATAGCCAAAGCAATCATGAAAAAGTACAAAGCTGGAGGCATCACACTCCAATTTCAAACTGTATTACAATGCTATAGTAATTAAAACAGCATGGTATTGCTATTACCCAGCCGTAAAGAAGAATGAAATTTTGCTATTTGCAACAACATGGATGGGCCCAGAGGGTAAGATGTTAAGTAAAAAAAAAAAAAAAAAAAACACCATATAATTTCATTCATACGTCAAATTTAAGAAACAAAAAAAGAAATTACCAAAAAAAAAACGTCTCTTAAAGAACCAACTCGTGGTTGCCAGAGGGGAGGTGGATGGGGCTTATAGGTGAAATAGGTGATAGGGATTAATAGTACATTTATCCTGGGGCACCTGGATGCCGCACCTGGGTGGTTCAGTCAGTTTAGCATCTGACTCTTGATCTCAGCTCAGGTCATGACCTCATGGTTCATGAGATCAAGCCCTACACAGGGCTCTGCAATGACAGCACAGAGCCTTCTTGGGATTCTCTCTCTCCCTCTCTCTCTCTGCCTCTTCTTGTGCTCGCCTGCACACACACAGAGACACACACACACTCTCTCTCCCCCAAATAAACAAACTTAAAAAAACAATTAAAGGGCACACGTATTGTGAGGAGCACTGAGTAATGTATAGAACCGTTAAATAATTATACACCTGAAACTAATAGAACACTGTATTAAACTTGAATTTTAATTAAAATTAAACAAATTTTTTAAAAAGCAGTATAGTATTGCCATGCAGAGAACAAGATAGCCCAGAAATAAACCCACACATATATAGTCAATTAATTTACCACAAAGGAGTGAAGAATATACAATAGGGAAAGGATAGTTTTCTGTAATAAATAATGATAGGAAAACTGAACAGCCACATGCAAAAGAATAAAATCCAAACACTATCTTACAGCATACCCAAAAATTAACTCACAATGTATGAACCTTACTTGGATCCCATTTCAACAAACTGTAAATTAAAAAAGAAAGCCAGAGCGCCTGGGTGGCTCAGTTAGTTAACTGTCTGACTTCAGCTCAGGTCATGATCTCAGAGCTCGGGGAGGGTTGGGGGGTGGAATTCTGCATTGGGCTCTCTGCTAACAGCTCAGAGTCTGGAGCCTGTTTCAGATTCTGTGTCTCCCTCTCCTCTGTCCCTCCCCCACTCATACACTCTCTCTCTCCTTCAAAAATAAATAAGCATTAAAAATTTTTTAAAAAGAAATTCCTAAGACACTTGGAGAAATATGAATATTGATGCAATATTTAAAAATGTTAAGGAATTACTTATTTTTAGATATAAGAATAATACTCGATTTTTAAAAATCCTTATCTTTTACAGGTACATACCAAAATACATATAAAATGATCTGTTAGTAAGGATTTGTCCAAAAGTGATCTGCTGATGGGGTGGCAGATTGATGGGACAAGACTGGCAGGGAATCGATCAGCACTGAAACTAGCTGACTGTACACAGGGGTTTACTATACTATTCTACTTCTGTATGTTTCTATTTAAAAAAAAAAAGATTTAGAAAGAGGCAAGAGAAGGATAGGATATAACAAATTGCACTGTATGGACCTTATGTGCATCCTGATTCAACCAAACCATTTAAAAATTGTGTAATGGAATATTATTAAACCATAAAAAAGAATCAAATCTTGCCATTTGCATTGATGTGGATGGATCCAGGGTCTGTCAGTGAAAGGCAACTACCGTATGATTTCACCCTTATGTGGAATTTTAGAAACACAAGAGATGAACATACGGGAAAGAATAAAAGACAGAGAGAGGCAAAACATAAGAGACTCTACTTTTTAAATTCATTTATGTGATTCAACTTAGTTAACATACAGTGTAGTAGGTTTCAGGAATAGAACTTAGTGATGATTCATCACTTACATATAACATCCAGCACTCACCACAAAAGGGTCCCCTCCTTAATGCCTATTACCCATTTAACCCACCGGACCCACTTCTCCTCCAGCATCCCTGTTTGTTCTTTGTATTTAAGAGTCTCCAGACCATAAGAGACTCTTAAACAATAGAGAACAAATTGAGGGTTGCTGGAGAGGATCTAGGCAGGGACATGGGTTAAATAGGTGATGGGTATTAAGGACGTCACTTATTATGAGCACTGAGTATTAAATGTAAGTAACAAATCACTAAATTCTACTCCAGGAAACTAATATTACACTCTTTGTTAATTAACTAGAATTTAGGGGCACCTGAGTGACTCAGTCGGTTAAGTATCCGACTTCACCTCAGGTCATGATCTCATGGTTTGTGGGTTTGAGCCCTGCGTGGGGCTCTGTGATAACAGCTACCTCAGAGCCTGGAGCCTGTTTCAGATTCTGTGTCTCCCTCTCTCTCTCTGACCCTCCTCTGCTCACACTGTGTCTCTCTCTCTCTCTCTCTCTCAGAAATAAATAAAAAACATTAAATTTTTTTAAATTAACTAGAATTTAAATAAAAACTTTAAAAAATACAAAAATAAAAATTGTCTAAGAGAGGAAAAAGAACATATTAGTCTTGAAGACAATATCTAAAACCATATAACGCCTAGAACAAAACACAGGTGATGATGGTTCAATGTGACACCAAGTATAAAAGCAACAAAAGCAAAAATAAATAACTAGGAACACTTCGTTTATTTACCAATATTCTACTAGTTGTAGCTACTGTATCATTAGAGTCTGCACAGGTCCCTGTATAATGGTCCCTACTGGTCTTTTTCTCTGGAATTCCTATCCCCGCAAGTATAAATGATAAATTTCTGTTTCCAGAAATGCATCGTTGGCCAGGACTCCATGAATAATTATCTATGCCATCTGAGATACATCCCAATGTCTATCCTATTGTTTTTATGTTGCCCACCATATTGGAATACAGATCCTTGAGTTCAGGAAATGTAGATAATCCATATCTATATCAGAGTCTTTTATAGTGCCTAATTCACATGGCCATTATGTTACTTTCCCATTTTATATTTATATAAAAATAAATATATATATAATAAAAATCAATAATTAAGATTTCCCTTTTTCAGGAATTTATCTTTGTAGAAAGCCCTAATTAAAAGATGCTGGTCAGGGAGGGAGGGGCATGATGGCGGAGAAGTAAGGAGCTCCATACTTTCACTCATGCCCATACATCACACAGAAAAGATCTGAAGCCATTGGAAACCTTAAAAAACGTGAGAGATTAGGAGAAAAAGGACGCAGAATCCACTGAGAAAGCCTTCTAATGTGAGTGCGAACTGGGGAAGACAAAATCAGGTGGGGATCTGAGACTCCAGGGTGGGAGGCGATCCCCCTCTACCCTCTACGGGGAGTGAGAGGGGAAAAAGAGAGAGTCTGAAACAGAAAAACCTCCACTCAGAGGGGGGAAAACCTCCGCTCGGTGCATAGAAAGACCGTACTTGCCAAATAACCTGCACGCCAGGTCCCCTCGCGCCAACTGGTCCCGGGGGGGCTGAACACACAAACTGCTTCTTTGTGCTGGCTTCGGCGGCTGGACTTCAGAGTGGCGGCGTGCCTGCCGCCATTGTAGCTGAAGGGAGGCTGGGGCCCCTGAAAGAGCCGCGTGGACACTGGGCGTCCAGGCTCCTGGCTGGCTGAAACTCGAGAGGGAAGGCAAATTTGCCTGGGAAATTTGCCTGTGAGTTTGTGTTTCGGGTGACGAGCCATAGAGGGAACCGGTTTTCCTCATTCCAGTGGGCTTGGGCTCAGAGCACCTGGCAGGCAAGCCCCCGCCCATGCTCGCCAGCCCAACCCAGGGAAGGAAGCAGCGATTCTGACTCCACCCCAGAGCTCGGCAGGGGGCCTGGAATTGCCCCGAGGGGGTTGCCTGGGAAGCTGTGTCTAAGGCAATTTCAGCAGGGCGCACGGACTGGGATTTGGAGATTGGGACTGGCCTGGGCTGAAGAGTGCAACCAACTTCGGCTGCAACCCCGGTACAGGAAGTTTACACGCCCAAAGAAGCGAGGTGCAGCCCTTGGTTCAAGAAGGGACTGGAGCACCGTCACTCTCCAACCCACAACTGCCAAAGCAGAGCTTCCGCCTAAGGCATTGGATCACGCCACGCCCATCCCTGCCTGAGAGCTGCCCTCCTCCCTTTTTTTTTTCCTTCTTCTTTCTCTTTTCTTTCTTTTTTCCCCAGAACACTGACCTAATTAACTCTGGTCGCTGGCTTGCTTAAACAATCACAATGAGTCCATTCTGTAAATGTAAATTCTACACCTACCGACATGTTCATCTCTTTCTCTCAGGAGTAGACTATATGGTTTCTCTGGATAATTCCAGCATCCTTCTCTCACCTATCCAACCATATTCTACCCTTTACCTCGTTGAAAAAAACTTCTTATCCCTTCTGCCTGTTCATTCTATTTCCAATTTTGCCTGATACCACCCTGTCTTCTCTCTCTTTCTCTATGCTCTTCAACCAGCACTGCATACACACGGCTATTTAACTGTAGCTGGGAAATCCAGTTATATGCTTTAAATCGTCCTTTGTCCATCGGTTTTCTTCTTTTTTCCTTTTCTTTTCCCTTTTTTGACCCTTTTATGTATTTTATACTCCCTATTGTTCGCCTTCCCTCCTCCATCTTTTCTCTTAACTTTTTTGTTTTCCTGCTCGCTTTGCATGTTAGTTGAATTAGCCTGTGCATTTGTGTGCTCCTGCTCCCTGTGTGTTTGTCTGTCTGTTTTCTTTTCCAGGGCTACCTCAAGAAACAAGCTAGAGTACACAAGGTAGAGAGTCCCAAATATCACTACGAATAGGAAATAAAAGAACCAAGGTGCCAACAAGAAAGACCAAGAGAGATCACTCAAAAAACACTCTCTGAAAGGATAGGCCCTAGAAAGTCAAAGAGTCTTCTTGGATATAGCAGCACTCATAGATACAGAGAGCATAACAGGTATTTAAAACCAACAAGAGCCGGAAAGCTAACTAAAATGACGAAACGAAAGAGCTCTCTTCCAAAGAAACTCTAAGAAGAAATGACAGCTAATGAACTGCTCAAAACAGGTATCAGCAGCATACCTGAAGAAGATTTTAGAATAATAATGGTAAAATTAATAGCTGGACTTGAAAAAAACATAGCGGACATCAAAGAAACTGGCTACAGACAGAATGGAAAATAAAAATAGGCATGAAGAATTAAAAAATGCGATAAATGAGATACATAATAAATTAGAGGCCTCCAATGCATGGATTGAAGAGGCAGAAAGGAGAATAGTGATTTAGAAGACACCATTATAGAAAAACAAGAAGCTGACAAAAAAAGAGACAAACTGATCCAGGAACAGGAAAGAAGAATTCGAGAGCTCAGCAATACGGTCAAACGCAACAATACCCGTATCATAGGAATCCCAGAAGACGAAGAGAGAGGGAAAGGTGCTGAAAGAGTCCTGGAACAAATTATAACAGAGAACTTCGCCGACCTGGGGAAGGAAGTAAATGTGGAAATACAAGAGGCTCAGAGAACTCCCCTCAGACGTAACTTGAATCGATCTTCTGCACGACATATCATCGTAAAAATGGCAAAATACAAGGACAAAGAGAGGATTTTGAAAGCAGCTAGGGAGAAAAGGGCCCTCACATACAAAGGGAAACCTATCAGAGTGGTGACAGACCTATCTACTGAAACGTGGCAGACCAGAAGGAATGGCAGGAGATCTTCAATGTGATGAACAGTAAAAATATGCAGCCAAGAATCCTCTATCCAGCAAGCCTGTCACTCAAAATAGAAGGAGAGATAAAAACCTTTCCAAATAAACAGAAATTGAAAGAATTTGTCACCACGAAGCCAGCCCTACAAGAAATCCTGAGGGGGACGCTCTGAAGGAAAGGTTGCAAGGAACAAAGATACCAGAGACACCACCACAAACATGAACCCTACAAAAGATACAAAGACTCTAAACCCACATAATTCAATAATAACACTGAAGGTAAATGGGCTGAATGCTCCAATCAAAAGACACAGGGTAGCAGAATGGATTAAAAAACAAAATCCATCTATATGCTGTCTACAAGAAACTCATTTTAGACTGGAAGATACCTTCAGATTAAAAGTAAGGGGATGGAGAAATATATATCATGCTACAGGAAATCAAAAGAAAGCGGGAGTAGCTATACTTATATCAGACAAATTGGACTTTAAATTTTTTTTAATGTTTTTTATTTATTTCTAGGAGTGAGAGAGACAGCGTGAGCAGGGGAGGGTCAGAGAGAGAGGGAGTCACAGACTGAAACATGCTCCAGGCTCTGAGCTGGCAGTCAGCACAGATTTACCCAAGGGGTACAGAAATGTTGATGCATAGGAGCACGTGTACCCCAATGTTCACAGCAGCACTCTCCACAATAGCTAAAACATGGAAAGAGCCTAAGTGTCCATCAACAGACGAATGGATCAAGAAGATGTGGTTTATCTATACCATGGAATACTACATGGCAATGAGAAACAATGAAATCTGGCCATGTGTAGCAACATGGATGGACCTTGAGGGCGTTATGCTGAGCGAAATAAGTCAGGCAGAGAAGGACAAATATCATATGTGTGCACGTATAGGAGGATTAGGAGGAATGTAACTGAGGAACAAGGGGGAGAAGAAGAGGGGAAATGGTGGGGGAAAGGGAGAGAGGCAAACCATGAGAGACTTTTGAATGATGACAAAAACTGAGGACTGATAGATGTGGGGGGGGGGGGAGGGATGGGCATGGAGGAGGGCACTTGTGGGGATGAGCACTGAGTGTTATGTGGAAACTAATTGGACAATAAACTATTAGAAAAAAATAAAAAATAAAAATAATAAAAACTGAAAAAAAAAAGATGCTGGTCAGTTTGACAGAAAATCTGGCAGACATTTTAAAAGTGATTCATAATTCCTTAAGTTTATTTATTTATTTTGAGAGAATGAGAGTGAGTGGGCGATGGGCAGAGAGAGGAGAGAGAGAATCCCCAGCAGGCTCTCTCCCCCAACATAGGACATAATCCCATAAAACATGAAATCATGACTTGAGCCAAAAACAGAGTTGGATGTTTAACCAACTATGCCACCCAGGCATCCCAAAGGTAATTTTTAATTTTAAATTTTCTTAGGTTGACTGCATGATTTCTGCTTATTTTTATACGGTTAAGAATTTCCATTCAATAGTTAGGTTCCATTCCCTGATTCAAATTTGTCACTGGAATTGTGGATAAATCAAATATAATTAAGGCAATTCTACTATATTATAAACAGAACAAATCATCAGTTAGTCCCATTGGCTCTTTGACTCTGTCACCAAAACATACCCTAGATTTGCCAATTTCTCTCTAATTACAGTGTCATCTACACCAATCCAAAGTATAATAATTCTCCATCACATACTCTAAATTGTTACATTTTCAAAAAGAAAATGACCTTTTAAGTGACAAATCAAATTACACCACACACACAACTTAAAATTTTCCAATGGACTCCTATTATAGTTAGAATGAAAGGCTAGCTCATTGCCCAACAAGATGTGTCTTAAGATCACCTCTCTTGGTCTCAGTATTGTTACTCTGAATACCCAGCATTCCTGGATCTTACTTTCCACAATCCATTCAATTTTCTGTTATTCAAATCTGTCAACTAGCCCCTACCACAGGGCCTTTGCATTTCTTCCCTGTATCTTACCTTTATTGCTATTTCTTATTTAAGTCTGGGCTCAATTTTTTTTAATGTTTATTTTTGAGAAAGAGAGAGAAGACCGAGACACACAGAATGTGAAGCAGGCTCCAGGCTCTGAGATCTCAGCACAGAGCCCAACACAGGGGTTGGAACTCATGAACCACAAGGTCATGACCTGAACCAAAGGTGGACACTTAACAGACTGAGCCACCCAGGCCTCCCTTTAAGTCTGGGCTCAAATTTAACTTCTTCAAAGAAAGTTTGCCTAACCATCCACCATTACATTGCCATACTGTATGTCAATCTCCATGCACTGCTTACTATTATCACCTATCACTAGATTTATCTTCATATGAACGACCACCTCCCTACCTGAAAGCACGTTCCATGAGAGAAGTGACCTTTTTGAAGGATTTGCTGCTGGATCCCCAGCACCTACAACAGCTTCCTGATTTACATTAAAAAGGGTGAATAAAGATATAAACAAAAGTGGAAATTTTACTACTCTGAGATTTGGAATAGAGAAAAAGACAACAAAGTGGACTAAAATTGCTTACGGTTTCATTAATTAAGTGGAAGAAAATGAGCATCAGCCAAAAAGGGGGGGAGGGAGGATACAAATAGACCTATAATCCTCTGAAGGAAAAAAAAGGTACAAGTAATATTACTTTCCATAGCTTCATAGCTAAGAGAAGGCTTAGAGCCATTTCAAGGTAGAGGTAAGCATAGGTTAAGCAATACTTAAGAATCTATATGTATGGAGTATTTGTTACTAAGATACTTTTCACTTGAGTGGTGCCAATTTCATGGAAAGACATTTACTTACAGTAATCATTTGGGGATGCCTGATTATAGACTGCTTTCTACTTCTACTATTAGATAAGGCTTCACAACCTCCACTACTCACTGCTAATATTCCCTGAAACATACAGAAACTTAAATGGACAGAAAAGCAAGCAAGCTAAGTAAGGAAGATGGGATGTAGGAAGGGAGTTAATAAGGAAAATAAAAATTGAGGAAAAGCTACTGGTAGTGACATTTATTGATAGTAGAGGCCAGACAGTACTTGAGAAGTTTGCAACCTTTTCTTATGTAAAGAGTAGCAAATTGACTTGCTCATAGCTGAGAGATAAGGTGATTTTGATGTTTGCTCTAATTCTTAGGGAAGCTGCTGTTTGCTAGTAACAGAAAATAGAGTATTGACAAAGGCATTTTAATTGATCAGTCACGTTTTAAACTCATTTTGGAATGAAGGCTGCTCAGACTTCTTAAAAGTCATATATTCTGGGGGGAACAGGGAGTACATATTGAGAAAAGAACTAACTATCCCCCATATAAGCCTCCACTAACAAACTCCTTCCCATGATCTGTTTATACAGTGGAACCCTTTCAAAAGAAGTTAACAATGATACCACAGAGATTGCAAAACTAACATTTTCTCTAAAGTTATCATCTTTACCACCACCATCATTACCATGGCTAACATTTACTAAACATTTACTATATGCCATTCCACATAGACTAGCTCCTGAAATATATACATCAAATTTATGATGCAAATACTATCATTAACCCCTAAGGAAACTGGTCTCAAAACATGTTAACTTGCTCATGGGCACACAGGTAGAAATTATGACTCTTCAGCTTGCTTTCCTAAGAGATTCACCTTCCTAATTCCTTGAAAAGTTAACCAACTAAACTGAACCTAGCTGTGTACAGGTACCCAAAATTCAGTTTATCTGATACACAGGCAAGAGAACTGGTACAAAGAGGAGAATCCAGGCTGATCAATTAAAGTCTTCTGATGGTAAGAATGGAGAATATTATTAAGATAATTCAGATCAAATAAATAGTAGCTTTGAGTCTTAATTAAGTAAAATATAGTTTAGGTCTCAATCTCATTTTACAGGAAAAGAACTACTTCCTGTGACGTATCAAAGCAAAAGTGATGCCTCCCTTACACTTTGATTCCACACATTCCTATTTCAATCACCCTTATATTAAATAACATTTTTTCAAGAAGATACCATGTTCGTGGATGTCAACTGAACAGCTAGTCCAACCACTGGAAACAGGTTGTAAATTGGGCAACATCAGTTCACTTTTAAACTAACCATACACAGTTTAGTGCAAAGCTTACGAGTCACACTGGAGATAAAACCAGAGCTTTCTAACCTTCAGCAAATTACTCAATTTCTTTGGGTTTCCTTGTTTATAAAATAGGGATAATGATAGTACCCACTTCATAAGAATAATGAGAGGATAAAATGAGTAACATGCAAAGTGCCTATTAACTATCTTGGCAATTATCATTACTATATTACTTCAAGGTTATGTAGGTTAGGTATAAGCTTTAATCACCTCTCCTTAAATTAAGTAGATACTTCTTCACTATTTCAACTTGTAAAACATTATACTCTTATAAATAGTAAGTAAAAGGTATCCCACAGAGTCAAACAGTATTTCTTAAATATTCCTATACTCTCCATTTCATTCCAACTTTAGTATATGTGCTGAAGTGAGCAACATACTCTTCATATATACTTGTTTCTACCTATGCAACCGAATTCAGAAAACTGTCATATTCAAAAAATAACTTTAATTTTTCAAAATAGTTGGGCTTGGCACTTAATTTCTTATTATTGATTGCCTTTTCATTCATGAAGTAGAAACAATAGGTCTCATGGGATATAGAGCCTTCCATGCCAGGTTTCTTAATATCTCAGAAAGCAGAATTTCCAATGGCAGAGCTGTTTCAGACTCCCCAGCTGACTGACAAAGGGTGACGGCAGTTAACGTATGATGACTATGACACAGGTTTAACAATCTATTTTTGGCTATCCTTTCTTAAAATAATTTTAAGGCTCTGACTCCCAGTCCAGCAATGAAAGTCTTTTGTTGCCTTCTAAGTATTCATCTGTCTGTCACTCTGTTCACCATTTACATATGGTTCATCGACAGTTGATGGCAACTTTACCCATCACTGCATATGGTCCATTAACAGTCGACAGCTGTCAGTAAGACAAGATTACTCAAGCCCTTCCTCAACCATGAGGCTCTGACTAACAGAGAGAAGAGTCGGAACCAACCACCTGCTGAGGCCATCTTAATCTTGCACTAATTAACTTCGTTGGCTGGAGTCCTTCTCTGCTACGAGAGGATACAGTTGAAAAGAAATGTTTGGATGAAATGTCTGTCGGAGTAAATCTAGTTATGCTTTTAAGAAATATCACCCACATCCATATGTATCAGCTCATTCATTTCAAAATATGTTTTCACCAATCTGTAGATATGCTCTTATTGGGGTAACAACTGAGAAACAACCTCTCATTTTGGTGAAGCTTAGAAATTTAAAAAGGGCAGCACACACACCTACTGAACACCTCCTTTGTATGTAATACTCTGCTGAGTGTGTTGAAGGTTTATTTTATACAATGAGAGAAACAAAAGGCATACTTCTTTGAGAGATTATAGAGTACAGAGTCAACTACACCAAGTTCGTTTTCAGTTAGCTATGAGATAGGCAATCTCCAATGGAACCCCAGCAGGAGCCCATTCTCTGGCTCTAGGTATTACATGATCTAACGTGGACTATCTGTTGCCTATGTATTTGTGAATAAAACTTAAGATGGGAAAATGACTCAGTAGATTATACTCAAGAGACATCAGACCATAAAAATGAGAGTGGAACAAAGTATTTGGTCAAGGCTTTAAAGGTGGTAAACTCACTGAATAAAAAAGGTTAAGGACAGAATTTGCATTCTGAGATTGCCAATGAACTCTAATTTATATGCTTGAATTTATTTCTGTGCCATATTCTATGGTTTTCCATTACAGAAAAGGCTCTCCTTTATCTACATGGCTACTTCTGCTTCTGTTTTTCTAATTCGAATATATGAGATTCCCACAAACTGTCATTTACACAAACTTGAACTTATTTCTGTATTGTTTTAATAACTGTCCATGACAAAGATCTTTCCTTATCTCAATGACAAAATCTGTTTCAAATATATGTCTATGCCAGACATATATGCCTATAAAGTATTATACACGTAATTTATGACATTAAAAGAGGAATACTACCTTTTAAATTGTTTTCCAATGGGAAATAATTTTTATAGGTTTTTGCATAATGCAAAAGAACCACTAAAATGAATCCTCTGACCATGCTGATGTTTATTAAAGTGATTTCATCATCAATAATCTAGCAAGTTACTATTAAATCAAGAATGGTGGTTGTAACAATTAACCTGCATGTGTTACATTTATGGTGATTAAATCCTGAATACCTCTTGTGAGGTCAAGGTGTGACTTGAGGGGAGATGCTTATTTACTTGCAAAAGGTCATGCTGTCCATCTTATTTGGTATGTTTTCATCTATGAAACAATTCACCTTTCCCATTAAAATGAGTTTTCTAAACCCTGTCCCATTGCCATAATTCAGAAAACAAAAATGGCGACAAGAAGCTCAAAGCACAGCAAGTGAAACACAACTCAGAGCCTTCAATTCGTGAGACAGAGATGAGGATATGATGACCACATTAGGTTTAGCGCCAACTCTCCTTTGCTTTTATTCAAGATTGGCTAAATTCAGTTTACGCAATTATTCCTACTCATATTCTTTCACTTTCTCTCTCCCACCCCCTTCCTCTTTCTCTTTCCATAAGCTATGAGCTTTTGTTCTGGCAGAAGGTAACTTGAAATAGCCGGGTTGTGCAACAGACTGGACAACCTGCTGTCATGTTTAAGAACTAGAAAAGGCTTTGGCAATCCCTGGGTTCAACTTCCTTATTTTCTATCAGAGGAAACTAAGCCCCAGCACTGTTCAGTTACTGAGTGCCAGAATCCCATCATACTATTAGTGACAGAGCCATTAGCAGGCTTTGGTGATTTCTGGTCCTGTTGCCATCATCACAAATGAATTCTTCATCCCTAAAAAGCACTGACCATGTCAAAACTGTGCTGCCGCCACTGCTGCCACTACCACACACTCCTAACTCCAAGAAAACAAGAAGTACTTAATATTTGTTAATATATGACAACTTTAACACATCTTTATATGGAGTGTGTATGCATGTGTATGTTTATGTGTATGTGTGTGTGTGTATGTGTGTGTGGAGGGAGAGAGACAGAGAGAGAGAGAGAGAGAGACCACTTTTAATCAACATCCTTAGTTTAATTCTGGGTGAAAATGATGAATGATGTTTTACATTGCCCTACCACAACTGTCCCTCCATCTAGAGGAAACTCAAAAGGTACTTCCATTTTAAATTGTATTTTTTTAAATATCCTAAACTATCAAATACTTGAAATTTTTTTAAACATTAAAAAATTAAGGGGTGCTAGGGTAGTTCATTCAGTTGAGCATCCAACCCTTGATTCTAGCTGAGGTCATGATCCCAGCCAGAGGTGTGGAATCAAGCCCCAAGTCAGGCTCTGCCTTGAGCATGGAGCCTACTTGGGTCTCTCTCTCTCTCTCTCTCTCTCTCTCTCTTTCACTCTCCCTGCCCCACTTCCCTGCTCATGGTCTCTAAAAATATTTTTTAAAATAATAAATATTAAAAGATAACCTATCTTTTTAAAAAAATTTTAATGTTTATTTATTTTTGAGAATGACAGAGAGATAGAGTATGAGCAAGGGAGGTGGAGGTGTAGAGAGAGAGGGAGACACAGAATCCAAAGCAGGCTCCAGGCTCTGAGCTGTTAGTACAGAGCCCAACACAGGCTCGAACCCACACACTGTGACATCATGATCTGAGCCAAAACTGGATGCTTAACTGAGCAACCCAGACATCCTAAAAGATTACCTATCTTATAAAAAGTCCAGAATATATAAAATCTAAGGGATATGACCTTCTTAGAGAGGAGACTGTAGATCTAGAAAATAGATGTGTTTACTATATCAAAAAAGTTACTGTTATTTAATGAGAAAAGATCTACTAAACAAATTCAAAGTAACTGACAGATTTGAAAAAAATCATTTCAAATGCAGAAGATGCAAATAAGGTTAATCTATAATATATAAAGTGCACTGACAAATTAACAATCCGACAGGAACAAAATGGACAAGTGATTTCAGTTGGATAATTTACAAAGGCCCAACAAACCTATAAAAAAAAGTTCAAAAGCACAATTCATGAAGCCAATTGAAAGTAACAATGACTCAGGGTGATGCGTTGCTCAGTCAGTTAAGTATCTGACTTCAGCTCAGGTCATGATCTTGTGGTTTGTGAGTTGAAGCCCCATGCTGGGCTCTGTGCTGACAGCTCAGAACCCAGAGCCTGCTTTGGATTCTGTGTCTCCGTCTCTCTGCCCCTCCGCTGCTCGCTTGCTCTCGCTCGTGCTTTCTCTCTCTCTCTCTCTCTCTGTCTCTCTCTCTCAAAAATAAACAAACATTAAAAAACTATTTTAAAAACAAAACAAAGTAACAATGACTAATCATTCTACAACTACCTCACCAGCATAAATGTAAACAAGTCTCTCACACCTCTTGCTTATGGAAATACATGCAAATGCTCACACATACATACTGGTAGTAACTGAAAATATTATACCTTTTTCTTTAAAAGCAATCTGGTTAAATAGATGATGAGGATTAGGCAGTGCACTTGTGATGAGCACCGGGTGTTACACCTAAGTACTGAATCGCTAAATTGTACACCTGAAACTAATATTACACAGTATGTTAACTATGTTGGATTTTAAATAAACACTCAAATTAAAAAAAGAAAAGCAGCCTATCAACACCTATTTAAAATTTTAAAAGGCTCTTCTCATTTAACCAATCATTCTCACATTTTGGAATCTATTCCAATGCTGTATGAATTATTTAAGGACATATATTGAAGGAAGTTTCCTGCAGCATAATTTATACTGTCAAAGCCTAGAAGTAATATGTCTACAACAGGGCACAGACAATATAAACTATAACTGCTTCACCATGGAATATTATGTACCCACGAGCAAGACAAAACCATTAGGGTTTAGTCTGTTGACTAAATTCCCATGAGTTATTACTGAGAAAACAAAGATGCAGAAAAGCCAATACTGTAAAATCCAATTTTTCTAAAAAGCAGAACTATGTATTTAACTCCTAAATAAAAATATAAGAGCACAGAGGGGGGAAAAATGGAAGGATATGCATTTGGTTATGAATTTGTTCTGATTTTGTTGGGGGAGTGAAGCTGCAAGGGGTGGCTAACTGCAAGAAAGGGGAAAGGAATGGAGAGGGAAGAGCCCAGCAGGAAACAAGGAAAACAAGGTTAGAAAGTCATGCATTTATGCAAAATTATCTATCTCCAAGAAATGAAGCAAAATATTCATGTAAAATTTTAAAGCACCTTTCAAGGAAAATCATACTATCCTTTTAGTCAGACTCTGATTTAAAGTATTTTATTGTTAAACTCTTTAGAAAAACTCAATTACACTTTATGGGTAACACCAGCAGTTATTGGGGGCCACAGAAAACATTAAACACTACATATACACTGCTAGTTTGTTTTTAACAGAGTTTAATTTGATAATCAATAAACTCCCCTAAGTTATATCTTACTTCATGGCTGGGCCCATGTCCAACTTCTACGTTAAAGCTATGAAAGGAGGGTCCTTTTTGTTCCATATGGAATCCTCAGAGCCCTCCATCATTGCTGAATTTGTGAAATAAATGACTATATGTGACTACTTTTATGTATCATTAGAAATCAGACTTTTGAAGAGAATTAAGTTACATGTGGCTTAGTCTAAACTTTACTTCTCTTTTTTCATACTCCTGAACCAAAAATGACCAATAAAAATCGAAAAAAACCAAAAACCTGAAAATTCTAAAAATTCCAAGATTCTAACTTACAGAATAAGGTAACACCCTTCAAGTCTGAAAATTTATGGGTTTTATTTTTTTTTAATTTTTTTTAATGTTTACTTTTGAGAGAGAGAAAAAGAGAGAGAGACTGGAGAGGCACAGAGAGAAGGAGACACAGAATCTGAAGCAGGCTCCAGGCTGTCAGCACAGAGCCCAATGCAGGGCTCCAACTCATGAACCATGAGATTATCACCAGAGCCGAAGTCGGATGCTTAATTGACAGAGCCACCCAGGTGCCCCGAGTGTTTTATATATTTAAAAACAGAGCCATGTGGTGTAATTTAGTGTGGCCCACTGTTAAGGTTAAAAACATGGGTTAGTCAGTCTGACTGTCAGGATTCTAATTCTTGTCCCTCCACTTAATAACTATGACCTTGGGGAAGTTCTCTGTGCCTCTTCTATAAAATACTCAGACTCATATGAGGCATTACAGATAAATAAACTGCCAGCAAAGAGTCTAGCATGTGGCCAAAGCTTAATAAAGTGTTGCCCAATACTATTAATAATTAAGTGAAAAGTAAATACAGTAACAGAGTCCTTGTCATCCATTTGCCAATGGAGAATGGCTTTTATGCTGTGGACAAGAACACTGGGCTAGGGTCTATGGAGTACTTCAGTTAATCAATACACATCCCAATGGCAGAGCTCAAGAATGAGGTCAGGATTGAGCCCAAGTTACAATTGGACAAGAAGTCAGGAGACGTACAAGTGAAAGTCAAGTTAAAAAACTGTAACAGAGGGGCGCCTGGGTGGCTTAGTTGGTTAAGCGTCCGACTTTCGCTTAGGTCATGATCTCGCGGTTTGTGGGTTCGAGCCCCGTGTCGGGCTCTGTGCTGACTGCCAGCTCAGAGCCTGGAACCTGTTTCAGTCTGTGACTCCCTCTCTCTGACCCTCCCCTGCTCACTCTGTCTCTCTCTCTCTCTCTCCTAGAAATTAAAAATAAATAAATAAAATTAAAAAAAAAACTGTAATAGGAATGCAGAGACAGGCAAACACCAAAGGTCAGGATAAAATAGTGGGTTAAAACCAGGCAGATAAAAAGTAGAATCAGTAAGCAGGATACCCAGAGAACTCAGAAGTGAGGAAAATCACAACAGTGAGCTCTAACACCTAGAGGAACTGGCTCTTTTTTCTTTTTCAATGTTTATTTATTTTTGAGAGAGACAGTGAGAGAGAGTGAGCAAGCAAGAGAGGGAAATCCTTAGTAGGCCCTGTACTGTCAGCACAGAGCCCAACATGGGGCTCCATCTCAGGAACCCATGAACTGAGAGATCATGACCTGAGACAAGATCAAGAGTCAGACACAACGAACTGTGCTACACAGATGCCCCTAAGGGAACCAGGTCTTGATAGAAATCCTGGATCAGTGACAAAGTTCATTCCCTTTCACCTTCTAGCCAGCAAGACAGTGTTCATCAGCCAGTTAAACCAGGATGTGGGCATCCCCGAATTAATTGAGAAGTATAGGAATGAAACTGATTGTATTAAAAAGTCCCATAATATGAGTAACAACACATTTAATCAGTACATACCTATTTTACGTTAATATTTTTTGTTGTCATTTTTTGAATTGTCCAAAGAAGGTACACCTGCACCCTCCACTAATCTTAGATAATAAGCACAATTTTCATCGACTGTACTGAATTCTTCACACCCCAATTAATATGCTAAAAGGTCCCCAGCTCACACTACCTATGTGTTGACCTGTGAAATCATCCTATTTTTTAAATTTGAAGGTGGCTTAGGAGCAATAAGCCCATGCCTGCCTGGTAGACTGGGCCAGAGTGAGTAATATGTTAAGTCAATTTTCAGTGGAATAAAACAAGAGTGGTGCTAGTATATGAAATTAAAATACCTAGTCAGTCTCACTGAAAAGGAACATGATCAGAACTCCTGAGGCTCGAAGAGAAAGGACAAAGACCGATATAAGCATATACTGTAGGACTAAAACAAAGGAGCTGCTTGGTGGTGGCCTACATGAGAAGACAGAAAAGCAAAGTGCAGCTAGGGAGAATGTTCTCTGGTTTCCTGGGTAACAGGACTCAAAGACTGCAAGGAAAAGAGCTGAGAAAGGTGCTTTCAGAGGAAAAGCAAGAAACAAGCCACCACTCAAGACTCTCTGCAGAAAGATAATAGTACATGCTCAACAAGTGTAACTGGGCAGGTATTCAACCCAAGGTTGGAAAGATGAACTAACCCAGACATCCTGACAAATTATTTTTGGAAATACATTTCCTCAGCAGGTACACACAGTTACTTAACCAGCATTCCTTGTCGTGCATAATTGAAAATGGACTGAGAAGAGGTATTTAGTGCCTTCAAAGAGAAACAGATGTTATACACAGGAAAGGACTCAACAGTCAAACCACAGACCAAGGCTTCCCGTTGCCAAAGGAAGGATCTGAAGTATCTCTGGGTAACACAGGCCCTGCTGGTCCCTTCTGTAAGTTATCATTGTTATTCTGGACACAAGCCACCCTAATAATACTATCAAACTCACTTGAACTCAATTCAGTAGAAGAAAATTAAAAAGATTCATCCAATTTGATCCTTGAAATACCTGCAAATGGGCAAAATGTGTTTTACTGCCATTCTAAAGCAGGGCCTCGTCAAAATACTAGGTTCAGTTTGGGCCTTGAGACTACATTCTCCGGAGTTAATTGCTACATGAAACAGAGACATTTTATAATGAAAGCATAATGAGATAATCACAACAATTTCTAAAAATCAACAATTTAACCCAGGCAATTTGGATGGACAGCACATCTGCAGATGGCTTAAAGAATAGCACATCATTAAAGGCATATCCTTTTTTTTTTAAATGAAGAGAAAAGGACTGTCCTGTTGATTTCCTGTTGGATGGCAAAACACAGTTTTGGCAGTGCTGCCTTGTGAAGGTTTGTTTACCGCTTGGAAAAGGGTCTCCTATTAGACATGTACTGAATATGTTGCAATGTCACAGAACACTGTCAGCTGTGTAGCTGCCAAAAAATGACATCAATTCTCACCCCCACAAAGACAGACATTGTTAGGGGTACCGTTAATGAGGAACACACTTTTTCTTTCCTCCACTTTTCCTCTATGGAGTAAGAGATCAAGGCATTCTAATGGAATTATCTTTCCAGAGAATAAAAAAGACTTAAAGAAATGGTACCATAAAGGTTTTAAACAATATAAAAGTTAATGGACAAAATGGCAGCAATGGACACAAGGACAAAATTTTCACATAATAATAGAGAGGCATAAATAGAAATATATGCAGGCACATATGGGTGTATAAACACTCACGCTGTTCTCACAAAATATTTACTAAATGAACTGTATTGTAATTCTCTCAAACTGAACGGTGCATTCATTATCCACGTTTTATGTTTCACTATCTGATTTAAATGTTACATACAAACAATGGACACTCAGTATAGGTTTTCCTATCCTCTGTGCTGCAGAGTAGCCATTAATAAAATCTACAATTACTTCAATTATGTTTTAGGAAAGGCTATATGCCTATAACTTCTTTTAACTAGGTTCTATCTGCCAGGTTCTTTCTTTATGTATATAATTACTACAATGTCATGCCTATAAGCTACTTTTGATCACACTCTTAGGTTACCAAGGAAGAAACTGAGCTCTGAAAGATCACTTGAAGAGACCAAAGCCACTTAACAAGCAAATGGCAAAGCTGGGACTCAAAACCTATTCTGTCTGATATCAAAACCTGAACTCACTCTCTACAATGACTAGCCACCCATTACCACTATCTGGATAATTATCCTATCTGAATAATTCCAATACGAACAAAAAATTACTAATGAGGCATTAGTAATTACATCTTGGGAATTAACTGTTAAATGAGTATCTGACCTACAATTCCCCAACATTAGACACACAATGAAAAAGTCTGGAAGGAAAGGAGAGAGGGAGGGAGTATGCAATTAGAAATAAAGTGCTTTCATTAATTTATCAAATATTTACGCAGTGATAATGATTTCCCAGACTCTGATAGGAGATATAGATATAATGGTTAGGAAAATCACTCACTGTCTCTCACCTCACATAGTTTATAGTCAAGTGTGGGAAATTTTTATTAATCAAATAATCACACAACAAAGTATAAAATCATCACTCTGTTAAGGCTGCCTGGCAGAAGTACATGGCACTACTCACAAGGTATGTGATATAGTCAGGATGGTCAAGGAAGGCTTATCTAAGGCTATAACAATGAAGACAAAAAAACCTTACTAAATGGATGCTAAATGAAAGGGATGGAATGTCTTCCTGACAGTGCTAACTATGTGTTCAAAAGCCTGAGGCTGAATTAGGGGTTGAAAAGGACTGACAAGTATAAAGGATGGAAAGCAGCAAGCAAACCTGGAACAAGGAGAGCAGATAAGAGTATGGCAGAGATAAAGCTGAAGAGGTAGATGGTGCTAGGTTTTCTAAGATTATGTTAAGGAGTACTGTATTTCTCCTACAACCAACTGGAAGCTAATGAAGGTCGTTGACTACGTGAAGTTCTCTGAAAATGAGTGACTTTAATTGTGAGGATACAACACTGAGAGCAAGGTTGGCATGCAACTGCAAACATCCAGTCAAGGGCAGGGGCTTTCGATAAGTGACAGCAGTAGAAATTTAAGGAAGTGAATAGAATTGAGAGATATTAAGGATGCTTTAGCTATGGCTATTGTTGTACTCGTTGGTTGTGGCTGTGGTTATAATTCTGGTTACGGTTACAGTTATGGCTCCGTATGGTTATGCAGGCTGAAAAAAGTAAGATTTAAATAATGACTCAGGTTTCTTGCTTGAGTAACAACACACAAGGCTCTTAACCATTGAAGGAAAGGACAGAAGAGGATGAGACTTGCTGGGAGCTGATATATAACCTTGATGACCTTCACATGTAGAGTTCACTGTACCTTTGAAACATTCAAAGAGAGATATAAGGTAGGCAGCTGTTTGGCTCCATGGTCCTGGAGCTTGGCCGGGGGCAGGCGTGGGGAGGTCTGCCTAGTAAGAGGAAGATTCCAAGTCAAATGTAAACAGGTAATATGGCAATCATGAGAGCTGTTTACCAAATCTTCCCAGCTCTCTGTCCTCTGGGTATGTTCAACATCCTAACCCGAATTTATCACCCAGGGGCTCATCAAAAACAGCAACTAACATTTCAACACAGGGAATTACAGGGAATTTTTTAGTCAGGAGCTCAAAGAGCTGAGAGGCCAAATATAGGATGGATATCAAGAGAGGACAACTCTGCCACAATCTCAGAAGGAGGGAGTCAAAAAGGAAGTAGTGTTACCAAATCCCAGAAGCTACTTGTATAAGCTGGAACCACACCAAGGCTGTCTGCTGGGAGCTAAAATCACAGAAAAGCTGGTGCTACTGGAGATGCCCTCCAAAACTGAAACAAGCACAAGATGAAATAATCTAGTTTCTCCACTCCTCCCACCTTCTATTCTCCCATCGCCATCTCCCAATGGCCAAACTACCTGGAAACAAAGAACAAGAAAATCTGGGAAATAAACTCCCTTGCAAACCAAAATAAGATTAAGGAAGGTGAAGAATGGGCTTAGTGCAAACAGAGATCATCATCTGCTAGTTCTAGTCAATGAGTTGAGAGCACAAGATGCTACTTTTACAACACTTAATTACCAATGGGAGACTCTCTGATGCTTTCTTTGGTCATAATAACCACTAACATTCTAGATAACAACTTCTCCATCAACCAGGGTCTAAGAGTGAGAACAATATGGAGTCGTAGCCCCAGTTGCCCCACAAAACAAGTATAACATATAACCTGTGTGAGAAATAATTTTTTTCTTTTAAACCACTGAAGTTTTGGGATTTGAAAATTGCTACTCACAGTATAAACTAGCCTATACTAAGTGCTACAAAAATTACAGGTGATAAGTGGGGCAATGTTTCCTTCAACCTTAAATGGTTCATCAGTAATCCCTGGTGAAATTAATATTGAAAGGTAGAATTATAATCTAAATCACGCAGTAATCATGACATATCAGGTCAATCAGTTGTCAACAACAGTTTAAAATGCAGAAAATATGCCTTAGAATCATATCTCTCTAGATATAATTCTTAGATTTGCCCTATGTCCTTTCTTCCCCATCTCATACTTTTCCTTCTCTGCGTTTACTGTACATATTTTAGACCTCTCAATTCTAAAGATGCATGTCTGATACTCAGGTAGTAACTACCATATATTTAGGGATTTTTAACTTTTGTGTGGAATTTATGAGTAATCTCCCAAGATAATTAAGTTTATTTTTGCTGTCAGGCCAAACAGTTGAGAATCACTAAAGCTTGTGGTAATCGTGAAATAATTTCAGTCTCTGTATTCTGGCTCAAAGGATTACATTTTGGTGGAGTCTTATTAGCTTTGTCCAAAGAATTCTAACTTCACATGTGATTACTGAATAGCTGCTTTGAAAATCTATAACTTTCTTTCCCTGTGACAAAGAGACCAGCAACATTTCAGACACAAAATTGATCCATCAGCCTAGGTCTCATGGGACAACATTATGCAGAGCTCTCAGTTGACACACTAAGAAAAATAACAGGAGTAAGAAATAACTTGTACTGTTTTAATCCACTAAGATTTGGGGGTTGTTTATTAGGACTGTCATCTAGTCCACTCTGTATACAAATGGTAATTAAAACCAGGCATGTAAAGTGAATGATTTTGCCTACAAAGAGATTAAGATTGGGCTCTAGGAGAATACACCTTCAATAGAAGCAGAAAATATCAAGAGAAGAAAAATACCTTCTGCCTCAGAAGCAATCTGAAGACAATACCTTAAGAAACAAAGAATGATTAGGTGTTCATTACGGCTAAGAGATCAAATTTCTTTTTTTTTTTTTCTTTTTTTTTTCTGAGAGAGAGAGACAGCATGAGAAGGGGAGGGTCAGAGAGAGAGGGAGACACAGAATCCAAAGTAGGCTCCAGGCTCTGAGCTAGCTGTCAGCACAGAGCCCGACATGGGGCTCGAACCCACAAACTGTGAGATCATGACCTGAGCCAAAGTCGGCACCCCAACTGACTGAGCCACCCAGGTGCCCCAAGAGATCAAATTTCAAAGAGGAAATAACAAGTGTTGGCAAGGATGTAGAGAAAATTAATACTCATGCCCCACTAGTGGGAATGCAAAGAGTGGGAATGCAAACTGGTGCAGCTACTGTGGAAAAAAGTATGGAGATTCCTCAAAAAGTTAAAAATAGAATTACATTACAATTCAGCAACTGCACTATGAGGCTTACCCAAAGAATACAAAAACACTAACTCAAAGGGATACATGCACTCCTATGCTTACAGCAGCATTATTAGCAGTAGTCAAGAGATGGAAGAGGCCCAAGTGTCCATCAACCGATAAAAGCATAAAGAACATGTGGTATATATATACACAATGGAGTATTATTCAGCTACAAAAAGAATGAAATCTTGCCATTTGCAATAACATGGATGGAGCTATAGAGCCTAATGCTAAGAAAAATAAGTTGGTCCAAGACAAATACCATATGACTTCTCTCATGTGGAATTTAAGAAACATAACAAATGAACAAATGTAAAAAAGACAAACTAAGAAACAGACTCTTGATTATAGAGAACTAATGGTTACCAGAAGGAAGGGGCTAGTGGGATGGGTGAAATAGGTGATGAGGATTAAAGTGCACTTGTGATGAGCACAGCGTGATGTATGGAGGTGTTGAATCACTAAACTGTACACCTGAAACTAATTTAACACTGTTGGTTAACTAGAATTTAAAATAAAATAGGAAAGAAAACATCCGCTGAATTTAACAACAACATGGACATGTTGAGTTCAGCAAGAAATTTTGCATACAATAAGGGAGTCAAAGACCAAAATAATTTGGCTTGAAGATTAAGTGGGAATTTGAAGAAATGAAGAGAGAGAATATCAACAACTTCTTGGGAAAGTGTGAATGGAGGAGGAGACTGAGTGCAACAAGAAATAGCCCCAAAACAAGCATCTTGACGCCAGGTTCTCCCAGACTCCTGTCCAACACACCTCCTTCTAATTTTATAAATCATCACATAAAGTACATTTATATGGAATTCTAGCTGGTGATGTGGGGTAACAGTCATCTTTAATGTGAAATCTAAAGTACCCGATATTTTTGATTCCCTATAAAACCTGCTCTGTACTTATTTTTTATAAAGAGAAATATATGCACCTGGATATTTATAGCTAAGCCTAACTCTAAGGGATAACTGCAGTTTTTAACATTATTATTTAGATTTCCATATGCTTGCATCATGATCAAAATAGTTCTACTGAGCAAAAATGTGTGATCCTTAAAGAACACAGTTTATATATGGAAAAGACTGTGCTGATCCCATGTTGCAAAAAATATTACCGCATAAAAGCATTTTTTAGTCTTTTCATTCTTATATTTGCAATGCCTAGACCAGTGAGTGCACACCCTTGTCACTATTTTCTGGTGACACCCTTTCAATCAAAAGGTATAGTTACCAATGAGTGACTTGTTAGTTGCTGATGACATGGTTAATCCTTAAATTTTCAGGTAATTTCTTATTCAAATAATCTTCTGAAACCCTTTTGAATATAAGACACTATCCAAATGAGAGACTTAGACCTCATGTATAGCTTTTAATTTATGTTATGTCTCTTTGTACACACACATGTGCATTTAATGGCAGCAAGGGAAATATTCTAAAGATGACAATAATAACAGCAATTTTTCATCAAATGCCTCGATTGTGCCAAATCAGCGTTGAGTGGGTTATATATCTTAGCTCAAATCCTTCCAATAAGTTTAAGTGGTAGGTATTATAATTCCTGTTTTACACACAGAGTGTGACAGTTTAAGTCTATATAGGTAGCAGGTAACAGAACCAGGACACTAACCAAGCCCCCTATGTCACTAAATTGCTGCACATAAAATTGTGGATTTTTTTCATTACAAACCAAAATATTCAATCTCCGGATTGTCAAGGGAATAGTCAGAAGGTTTCACTCAGCTTTGTGAAAATTGTGGCATACTTTAGAAGTGCATATTCTACCTAGAGCTAGAAGGTAGGAATTCCTTTGAGAGTCTGATAAAGACTATTATTAGGGCCCTTAAGTAGAGTTTCATTGTGCAGCATTGGCAAAAGAAATTGTACAAGTCAAAAGTCTTATTTTCTGAAATATTTTACCTATTTATTTCAAAGGACCTTTTGAATTCTCACACAGCGAGTAAAATAACAACAGTAAAAATCATTTCAGGCAATTTTTAGTGAGATTAATTAATGGGGATAAAAAAATCATTTCTCATTCTGCTATTAATATTTATTATTCTCTATTAAACACTTTCAAATTTATCAACTGCAGTCAACTTCAATGTGAGACACTGGTCTTATGTTTGTATATCAGAAATATTAATAATTAAAAGCTAGTTTCTACCCCATCCCAACTAATAGAAAATGACTTTTTTTTTTTCTAGGAGAGAGAGGAAGAGAGAGACAGCGTGAGCAGCGGAGGGTCAGAGAGAGAGGGAGACACAGACTCTGAAATAGGCTCCAGGCTCCATGCTTGCAGTCAGCACAGAGCCCAACGCGGGGCTTGAACCCACAAACCGCGAGATCATGACCTAAGCGAAAGTCGGACGCTTAACCGACTAAGCCACCCAGGCGCCCCGAAAATGACAATTTAAAAGTAGATCACCAATGGGGCGCCTGGGTGACTCAGCCCACTAATCATCCAACTCTTAGTTGCAGCTCAGGTTATGATCACACGGTTCATGGGTTCAAGCCCCATATTAGGCTCTGATATTCTCTCTCTCTCTCTCTCTCTCTCTCTCCCTCTCTCTCATCTCTCTCTCCTCTCCCTCTCTCTCATCTCTCTCTCCTCTCCCTCCTTTTGCCCTTCTCTGTGTGCATGCACATTCTCTTTCACAATAAATAATCTAAAAAAAAAATTACATCACACATAGAATGTGGTTCACATCCTAGCTTTGTCAGTAACTTGCACACCATGGGGAGGACAATAAAAAATTACAAATGTTATTTCCCTAGAGCTGGCTAGCTTCCTCTGAAATTCCAAAATTTGAACTGCCCTCAGAATGGCTGTGCAAGGTTCCTGTTACATGGGTAACATGAATTATCATTCATTTTGCACAGATTATATTTAGTTTAAAGTTACAATCCCAACCACCAACCAATCAGCTTAATATGGAGTAAATGGAACCACTTTTAAAAATTAGAAAATGTAGGTTAAAGTAACTGCTAATATACAAATATGATTGTTTCTGATAAGCCATAGAGCCCCACTAAGCTCTATTTCCCTACTTTCACAAATTAAACAGAATATCTAAGTCAAAGAGTCAATGAAAAAGCACGTTGCAAGCTATAATGTCAACTTCAATAAAGATGTGATGTTTTATAACACGATAGATACTGTGCAAAAGAACAGTAGTTCCTCCAACACACAGTCACTACTGTATTTTGTTGAAGTAGTTGTTTGCAGGCCAAAGAGAAGATTAATTCTTTGTCTACGTTAAAGCTGATGTCATTCTACAAAATACAAAGAAGTATAATAAAATCTCAACTCTTCAAACACAGAAAACTCAAAACACAAATCCGGAGTTTAAATTTACTTTTGGCATACCCTAAATATGTAATTCAGCAGATTTGCTTACCTAATGAAACTTTTAATACCATCGCTGATATCATTTCTGTAAAAAAATAAGCACTGAACGAGGGTGGTCTTGGAGGATTTGGGGAACGATCCTGGGAAATAAACTAAAAAGCTGTATGGTATTTGTATGCACTACAGGGAGTACATTCCTAGTGGAATGTGGAGGGATTAGAAGTTGATTTCATTCAATTGCACATATGACCTTAGATGCCTCAGAATACATGACTATAAAATGTAAAAAGGAATATTAGTAATTACCTGAAAGGCCCACAGGCAAAACTTTTTTCTTATAAACTCTAAAATTTTTTTCAAAGAAAATCATTTTATTATTTGAGAATGTGGGATTCCAGCCTATAAGTAGCTATTTTACACTTTTCAGACTTTCCTAAATTCTACAGATGTAAATGCATGATGCAAATAAAATATAAGCGTTATTTGATAATTACTCTAGCTTTATCTATAGTATCTTTTACTGTCTCTTGGAAGGCTCTTACTGTCAATTGGATGAAACAGATGCAAAGGGGGGCGGGGGATAAACATACAGAGAGATTCCTCAGAGTCTAAAGACTTCTTTAACAGTTAAAATGAGTAACTCCAATTGCATTAGATAATTAAGGCAACACAATTATATTTTTTTAAATGACAAAGTAGTAGGTCTAATTTCCCTAAGGTTACTGAGGTGTTTATTAAAAGCTGAAAATAATTCTGATCATTTACTTCTATAGCAAACAGCATTCATTTTGACGTTGTCTGGAAAGGTGAAGTGTGTGGGTGTTGTCTGGCGGAAGAGGAAAGGGTAACCAAGCGTGCCGATGCATTTTCTTTTCCAGGTGTTCACATTGTACTCTTAGTGTGGCAATCACAAATGACCACCAGTATTTTCACTTAGAAATCTCTCTAAAGAAAAGGACAAAGGATTAAAGAACTGGCTCTTTGGGGCTCTAGAAGGAAGCGAAAACAACTGGACAAAAATCCATTCTAATGATTTTCCTTCTCTGTTATCCTTAATTAAAATAACAATTATTTATGATTTAAATATCTTCAATACTATTCTGGGATAAAAACTTTAATTCATGAGAATATGTTTTCTTTACTTCGGTATGTTATAGGTTTATTGACGATGTATGTTCAAGGCAGAGTTGACATATAGATAGAAACAACAGAGGGCAAGGCATACCTAGCCCCTGATCCAGAGAACTTTCAGGCCAGGCAGAGTCGGTTAATTTGGTCAATTCAGTCTGAAAAACCAATTGCTGTAGACTAAGTCAGGTTCACCAAGGAAAATGCAAACTGTGCAAGAGAAATCCCCATTAATGTTACCGTCAAGATCTCAACACATCTATTCAACTCTGTCAAATGCATTCTTTGAACTATGGTACATCAGCTGGTTCATCTGCATCTCCGTTTTATTCATAAATAGTCATTCTTTAAAAATAAAATTACAGGGGCGCCTGGGTGGCTTAGTCGGTTAAGCGTCCGACTTTCACTCAGGTCATGATCTCGCGGTTCGTGGGTTCGAGCCCCGCGTCGGGCTCTGTGCTGACTGCCAGCTCAGAGCCTGGAGCCTGTTTCAGTCTGTGACTCCCTCTCTCTCTGACCCTCCCCTGCTCATACGGTCTCTCTCTCTCCTAGAAATAAATAAAACATTAAAAAAATAAATAAATAAAAATAAAATAAAATAAAATAAAAATAAAATTACATTAATGAAAAAAAAATCTTAAGTTGGAAGAAGTTCTAAATCCCACCTTGTAAACATTCCTAAAAAATATGCAAACCAGGATAGAAAATGCTCCTGCCTACAGTCACCTAAATGCCAGATGTCATGAAAAATAACTTGCCAGTGAATGTAAAACAAATCACCATCTTCTCTATACCAGTAAGCCAAAAAAAAAAAAAAAATTCAAACACTGCTAATTAAAGGAAAATACACCACAGAATTTTTCCTGGCTTCAGAGATGCTAAGTGTACACTTATAAATGATGAAATATATTTTTTTGTTTGCTTATCTTCTTCATGTAGAACGTGTGAAAGCTGACCCAAAAGAACTTGACAGGAAGGCTCATTCAATAATTTAAACTCAGTCTAGTTCCATAAATTGGGAAATATTTGGTTAGTATAACCTATTGGTATACTGATGTTAAGTATAACCTTGACTGTCTTATGATTTCTAAATTTTAAGTAACTATTAGCCTAAATAACTAAATGCAACATGGGGACTGATGGGCTTGACTAAAATATTGAAAAATAAAGACAACTTAGGAAGGTAGGCCTCACCAGATGAGGTGCTGGGGCTAAGAGGTAGCTTAGTAAAGCAGTTTCTGTTTTAATTATAAGGAGGAAGATTGTTGGTCCAGTTATACAAGTTGTTTTTGCCAACTAGTTCCAGTATCATAGAAACCAAATATGTTAACTACAATATTCGTTGGTAGAAAGTTAACTAGTTTGATATTTAAAATGATAGCATTTTTTATTCTAACCAACTTCCCAAGTCTCCCATAGTAAAAAGCTGTGCCATTACATATCATTTTATTTAGTTTACTTTTGTTCCCTACTTTGGAGACAACAGAAGAGCCTCTGGAAACCCATGAAATGTTTCATTTAAAAATTATAATAGTTAATAACAATTATGCTCATCAATGTGAAATTAATTTAGAAGTTAAATTAAAACCACAAATTTAAAACTTTCAGTTTGTTTCAAAGCTTAATATCTAGTCAGTATTCAATAATGAAAATCATAGCTAAGGACCACAAAGTAAATAAAACATAATTCCTACCATCAAAAATAATCCCAAATTTATGGACTGTTCAACAATCACATGTGACATTACATACCATTTATATACCAATAATTTGGCTTCTAACAACTCACAGTATCCAGAAAAAGCAATCAGTTTCCTTGCTATCTTCTGGATGGACAAAGTGTTAGAATTCTATTTAGTTTACATCATAAAAGTAGAGGTACAGTTATAACACAGTAAAAGACACCAGAAGTTTTACAGTATCTCATAACATAAAACCCAAAGAAGCAGTGCTATTTTTGTGCCTTCTGAAAGGCACTAAGTATGTTTAACATGATGAAAAATGTCCACAAATTAACCTATATATCACACCTTATCCTTCCATTTCTTCAAAGTCTGAAGGAATTAATACTGAAAATTATTTTCATCCAATAGTGGGAATAATTTTGCCAACACCAAATATAGACTTAAATCTGTGGGGTTCGGGGGTCCCTGGGTGGCTCAGTCAGTTGGGCATCTGAGTCTTGATTTTGACTCAGGTTATTATTTCACAGTTCCATGAGATCGAGCCCTGCATCAGAGTCTGTGCTGACAGCATGGAGACTGCTTGTGATTCTCTCTCTCCCCCACTCTCTCTGCCCCTCCCCGCTCATGCTTTCTCCTTCTCTCAAAATAAATAATCGTTAAAAATATGTGGAATACCTATTGCAGAACTACCACTCTGAAAATTCACTTTATTTTTTGAGTCATAGTTGTCCCTATGAAAAAGGTGACAATGAAATATTAATACAAAATTAGTTTTTAAACATAACAAATTTCAGGTCCTAGTTTTCCATGAGTAAACATACTTGTCAATAAAGAAATCTACAAAGTGCTCACAAGAACATATTCTGCTTTCCCCCCACAACATAAAAAAGTTGTCATGCTGTGGGAGACAGAATAATGGCCTCAAAAGATCCCCATATCCAAATCCCCAGGCCCTAGGAACCTGTTACTCCTTACAAGGCAAAAAAGACTTTGCAGATGTGATTAAGGATCATGAGATTATCAACGATTATGTATGTGAGCCCCCAAGGATTCTTCCAAGTAAAACAGGGAAGTAAAACAGAGAAGGAGATATGAAGACAGAAGCAGAGGTCAAGAGGATAGGACTGCTGGCTTTGAAGATGAAAGGCAGGCCACAAGCCAAGGAATGTGGGAAGCCTCTTGAAGAATCTGGAAAAGGAAACAGATTCTTTAGCAAAGAATGCAGCTCCACCAACACCTTCATTTCAGCCCAGTGAGGCCACTGTCACACTACTGGCCTCTAGTATGGTAAAATAATAAAATAGTGCTGTTTTAAGGCACTAACCATGTGATCATTTGTTACAACAGCCTTAGGGAATTAATATAAATGCCAAAGGAGAGTGCACAGTCAGATTCTAGTCCACTGGGCTATAAGTACAAGCACTGGACTATGTGATTTTAAGCCCATCCCTCCCTGTATTAAGTAGGGTAGTTGAATGAAAGTGATCTCGCAGGTATCCTCCACCTTTTAAAAAAAAAAAAGAATAATTAGGGGCATCTGGGTGGCTCAGTCAGTTAAGCATCCGACTTCAGCTCAGGTCATGATCTCAGTTCACGGGTTTGAGCCCCATGTCAGACTCTGCTTACAGCTCAGAGCCTGGAGCCTGCTTCAGATTCTGTGTCTCCCTCTCTCTCTGTGACCCTTCCCTGCTCATGCAGTCTCTCTCTCTATCTCTCTCTTTCTCTCTCTCTCAGAAATAAATTTTTAAAAGAACATTTAAAATTTTTTAAGCAAAAAAAGAATAAACACACTAACTTCTCCTTTTATTCTCTTTTCCCATCTACTGTGCTTCCTCCCCTCCTTGAATTAAAAGAACTATTTCCTTTCTGTTGTATTTTATGCTTCAGGAAGAAGGTAATTCCTTGTGCTAGCTGGTCTGGTAAAAACTGCTGAGGGATAATGAGACCCACTTACCCTGATGAGCCATGTCAGCTGCTTTCCTTCACTGACAATAAGTACGGAAACTTGTCTTGCCCACTCCAGTTTTCCCTGAGTCTATTTTCCGGGTCTCAAAATACACAGGCAGAAGTTACACAGGAATCCAATATGAACTCAAGGTCTCTAGAGAGTAGTTTAGTTTCCTGGGCAATTATATGTAAAAATGTTCTCATCAAGATGATTCCCTTTAAAGACTGTCTTCAGCTCTAAGATTTTAAAAATTCATGATTTGTCATCCCCAATTATATGCAGGGAATTTATAAAAATCTGTGGGGGGGAAAAAACAATCTGTGGTTTCTCCAGATAAGGCCACTGACAACACAGTCAATCCTGAACCAAAAGGGTCCACTTAACACATGTAACAATCACCAGTAACTAAAAAAAATGTATTTGTGCTTTCCTCAACCTTAAATTTTAACGGTTTTAATGGAATTCAACAGTCTTAAATTCCAGGATTAAGATGAGTGGAGTGTTTTTAGACTTTAATTCTTTAAACATCAAATTTTGTCACAATATTAAACTGGGTGATTATTCGATATTTAAATATAAGAACTTGAGGTTTTTATTTTTAAATAGTAAAGAAACATTATATTACAAGTATCCAAACCCTTGTGAAAGAAAGCTGCAAAAATTCTATGGGTAAGATACATATTGTACTCCTAGGTATTTGCTCAAAAAAACTGAAAATATGCAAATACTTGTACGTGAATGTCCAGAGCATCACTATTCACAATTGCCAAAAAGGAGAAACAACTTAAATTCCATCAACAGATGAATGGATAAACAAACTATGGTATACCCATACAATGAATTATCATTCAGCCATAAAAATCATGAGGTATTAGGATGCCTGGGTGGCTCAGTCGGTTAAGCGTTCAACTTTGGCTCAGGTCATGATCTTACAGTCCGTGGATTCGAGCCCTGCGTTGGGCTCTGTGCTGACAGCTAGCTCAGAGCCTGGAGCCTGTTTAGGATTCTGTGTCTCCCTCTCTTTCTGCCCCTCCCCCGCTTGCTCTCGGTCTCTGTCTCTCAAAATAAAGACATTAAATTATTTTTAAATTATGAGGTATTGATACATGTTACAACACAGATGAACCTCAAAAAACCAATAAAGGAAAGAATCCAGACACAAAAGGTTTGTTTGATTCAATTTACCAGAGTAGGTAAATCCCTAGAGACAGCAGATTAGTGGTTGCCAGTGGCTGGTGGTTAGGAAATGGGGAATGACTGAACACATGCAGATTTTCCTTTTGGGCTGATAAAAATGTTTCGGAAGTAAATAACATGGTTGTTGCAGAACACTGTACATGTTCTCAATTACACTAAATTTTATGTTTTTAAATGGCTTATTTTGTGTTATGTGAATCTCACATCAATTTTAAAAACAAAGTTCTATGGTTAGACAGAACTGGTTTGACTTTTGGCCCTGCCATTTATAATGTAAACTTTGGCAAGTTACTTAAACTCTCCACTCAACTTTCAGAGTCCACACAAAAATTATATGAAACACTGTATTTACAGCAGCTGATATAAATACACATTATCAGAAAATTGAAACTTCCCTTCTCTATACCTATTGTTTTCCTCTACAGACTGCTAAGACTTTAGAATACCAATTTGTAAACATAAGCAGTAAACAAAAAAGGAAGAGGAAGGAAGAAAGGAAAGTGACATTGCTACACAACTTCCACACTCTTATCCTGAGGAATTAAAAAGATAAACGGATGACCTTTGGATCTTTGAAAGTATGTATCACACATGCTCATAGATATTATACACACCTCAGTGTTGTTGGTACTACAGAGTAATTTTAAAAATCAAGTCTTCATCAATAAAAGATTGGTTAAGTAAATTAAGACACATCAATTCAACAGACTACTACACAGCCATTCTAATCACAATGTAGATTTGTATTTAATGACACTGAAATATGTATGTCATAAAGGGGTTGGGGGTAGAAGACAGGTAATATAATCGGTTACATTACATGATCCCTTTTACACCACATCTAAACAAAGAGAAATGACTTTAAGAATATACACATAAAATGTAAACATCTTTAAATGCTGGTGTTAAGGATGACATGTGTAACAGTTTCATAATAAGTTAATAAAAACATTTACTTTGAAAAAAAAAGTAATGAAGACAGTTTATTAACATACCTTTCTCACTACTGGAGTATAAGATTAGTGGAGGTATAAACGTGTTCCCCTCTATTTGTGACATATACGATTTTATAACCTTTTTTTCAGCAGAATTCTCCTTTGTAAGAAATATATGATTTATTAGCTATGTGGCTTCTGAAAACAATCCTTTAACCTCTGCACATCAAAATGTTCAAAAGCTGAGTTATACAGTTGGTACAGGACTATCAGTCTTGTCACTGTGTGTGAGAAAAAAAGAACCAGGGTCAGAATCCAAGTCCTTAGACCCAGAGAATGCTAGTAAAATCCTGTAAAAACAATACGAGCCCTCAAGAAAAGTCAAAGTCTTAAAGGAAGTGTTCTTGATATGCACACCAAAGATAAAAGATCTTGCATACTGCAGCAAGTCAATGTGAACTTTTAAAACCTCTCCTTCCCTGGGTGTTTAATTTGTGATGAAGCTGACATCCTCTAAAAGACCAGGAAAGTGTATAGAGATAAAATGCAGATGTACATTCCTCCTAAAGCCACATCTTGAGTTTTAGATTTTTTTTAAAGAACTTAAGGATGCTTTACAGTCATTTTAGCAGCTAAATTTAGAGAATGGAGCAATGAAATGAAAATGTGGTGGATTAAAAATGAAATGTGATGTGGCCATTATTATTGAAGGTATTTCAGCAATAAGTAATTTGCACTAACAATCATGGAGGTGAGCTGTAACTGATCCCTTCTACCAAAGTACTGTGCTTAACACTGACAAATTCATAATTCACAAAGTGATAGGAAGTTACACAAAGTTGGCTACAATCACTTAACTGATGAACAGAATGTAGTTACCAGAAGGTACTCCCAACAATTAAACTTCTACAAGACTCTGGGACTTGGAGTTGCCCATATACATATCCTGCATCAAAAAGAGTTTAATCAGCACTATCTAAATACCATTGTCTATTTGTTCTTGTAGGATTTCCAGTTATTTTTTATATGGCTGTTACCCTCAACAACAGGTCCCCTTTTTTAGATTTCTCCTTACTACCCTCATATCTGATGCTGTTTCCCCCATTCCACACCCCTAAGTCTCACCTGTACTTAGCAAAATGCTGGACGTTTGGCAGATGCTCTAATATGTATATACTGCCTCAGTTACAAGAATGACACAATATAAGCAGCAAACAGGTCTTGTAATACAGCTTGTCTCTCAGCCCAACAGAAATGTCTACTTACACCAACCCATTAGGGCTTGGCAAAACACTTAGAACAGCTGATGTGCTCAAGCAACCATTACATGCCATGTTAGAGAAGCAGTGAGGGTTACAAAAGATACTTTGAGGATGCCCTCAAATTTATCTTTCAACACTACTTTAGTACTTGGAAAGATCAGTTGCAACAAATAGTATAAGCTACAGAAAGAAGAAATGAGGGATGCATTTTCACTATTTGAAGCCCAAAAGGAAAACAGGAAAAAAGGAAGAAACACCAAGGAAATAACTGCTCACTGCTGCTACTGTATGTATGTCAAGAATTATCTTTACCAAATGGTGGCATATATTATGGTCCAATATCTAGTTAGTTCAGTCATATCCCATGCATACCCACCACACACGTCCAAAAATATGTCCATCTCCCTATCATTTTCACTTATGAGTTGTCAGTTTCTATGTATATCTAGGCTATTTTTAAACTATATGTGCTGTGCATTAAAATGAGAATGCTATTTATATCTTCTTTTACATCCCTACTTCCAGGCACACTGACCTGGAGATTTAAATATATAAAATCTGTATATATAAGGTAAAAATAGACCAGTATATTTTTCAAGTTCATTGAGTTAATTTTGGTCTAAAAATCAAATTTTTATTAAGTCACGCATACACCCATAAACTATTCCCCAACTTTAGAAAGATTGACTTTTTAATTTTTTTAGACTTTTAAAACAAATTTACTTTGATCCAAGAAAAAAACGTAAAATTCTAAGGTGGTTATTTTTTCCAAAATAAATATATCCCCAACAGAACCATATTTTCCCAAGCCAAAATTAGGACACATCTCTTGAAGTGTAGGCAGGTAACTCAGACTATCTGAAAATCAGGACAGTTAAAACAAATCTAGGATAAGTGGCCACTGCACCTATTTTAACTCCAACAACAAAAACAATTGATACGTAAAATTTTCCTTCCTCAAAATATTTTGCTGGCACAAAGTCAATAAAAAGGAACCATGATAGTTGTTTTCATTACCACAAAGTCTATCTCCATACCTGATAGAAAATAAACATTTAATTTATTGTTTCTTTGAGTAGAAGTGGGGGGAGGGCAATTTGTGGGGGGGGGTCGAGAGAGAATGAGAGATAGACAGGCATGAAGACTGAGCTTTTGACATAACACCAAAGAAATACCCTGGTCAATAGAAAGAACTTAAATGTTTTTCTTACTGAGCTCCATACTAATAAAGCAAATATAGTCATTAGAAAAGAAGAATAAACTGCACGGCAAAGGAAACAATCCACAAAAATAATGGGTAATCAACGGAATGGGAAAAGATAGTTGTAAATGACATATCAGACAAAGGGTTAATATCCAAAATCTATAAGGAACTCACCAAACTCCACGCCCGAAAAACAAACAACCCAGTAAAGAAATGGGCAGAAGATATGAACAGACACTTCTCCAAAGAGGACATCCAGATGGCCAACAGACACATGAAACGATGCTCAGCATCGCTCCTCATCAGGGAAATACAAATCAAAACCACACTGAGATACCACCTCACGCCAGTCAGAGTGGCTAAAATGAGCCAATCAGAGAACTCTAGATGCTGGAGAGGATGTGGAGAAACGGGCACCCTCCTACACCGTTGGTGGGAATGTAAACTGGTGCAGCCCCTCTGGAAAACAGTGCGGAGGTTCCTCAGGAAATTACCAATAGAACTCCCCTATGCCCCAGCAATAGCACTGCAAGGAATTTACCCAAGGGATACAGGAGTGCTGATGCCCAGGGGCACATGGACCCCAATGTTCATAGCAGCACTCTCCACAATAGCCAAAACATGGAAAGAGCCTAAGTGTCCATCAAAGGATGAATGGATCAAGAAGATGTGGTTTATCTATATGATGGAATACTACATGGCAAAGAGAAAGAATGAAATCTGGCCATGTGTAGCAACATGGATGGAACTTGAGGGTGTTATGCTGAGCGAAGTAAGTCAGGCAGAGAAGGACAAATATCATATGTTTGCACGTATAGGAGGATTAGGAGGAACTTGACGGAGGAACAAGGGGGGGAAGAAGGGGGAAAATGGTGGGGGAAAGGGAGAGAGGCAAACCATGAGAGACTCTTGAATGCTGACAAAAACTGAGGACTGATGGATGTGGGGGGGAGGAGGGATGGGCATGGAGGAGGGCACTTGTGGGGATGAGCACTGGGTGTTATGTGGAAACTAATTTGACAAACTATTTGTAAAAAAATAAAATAAAATAAAGAAAAAAGAAAAGAATAAATGTGACTAGAACAATAGGACATTAGTCAACTATTATAAGCTAAATGAGCTTCTATTTAGTTTTAGGAGTAAAATATAATTTTAAGTAATTATTTAATTGAAGAAAAACTACATTATGTGATTTCAAAATGAAATTCAAAGGACAATGGTTTGGAACAGTAGTAATCTAATATAATGCACCTTCAATAAACTGAAAGAAAACCTAAGCTTGTCCATTACATCTCCCAGAAAACTCAAAATTCTTACTTGATTATAGAGGCCCAGGTAGAGATGCAGATTTATCACAATTTCAAAAACTTTGACCATATCCATGGCTTTCATAGTTTAAAACTGAAGTCAGAAGGCAACTAAAATAAATAACATCCATCCTTACAGCCAATGTTAGTCCTAGACAATTTATGAAGTAGGTACATTCATTTACTCATTTGTGTATTCAACACTACAGATCTACAATGTCAAAGACACTTCCAAGTGTGGCGAAGACAATGATCAACAAGAGTCATGGATCATGCCCTCAAATACTCTACAATCTCTGTTTGTCATGTGCTACCTCACCTCTTCCCCTAGCATGGGCCCAGTGTTCACATGGTACTTGGCTCTCTCTAGCTCGAGAGAGAAAAGCACTTACACTTAGATATATGCCACAGAATGTGCGATCCACACAGAGTATTAGCGTTTCAAGAGAAGACCCTAGAAATGAGGAAGTAGATGGCACACAAGCATGAATAATTTTTCAGAGGATTGAAATGAAGCTGTCCAAGCAGGACACTGGCATTTAGGGATTCCTATCTAGAGGGATAGCAAGACTGGCAGGTAGGTATAACTGTTGTGCAGCAAGTAGGTTGTAAATAGTAAAAGCACAAGCCAGAGTCAGGAAATAAAAGACAGGACACCAAAGCCCAGTTCCAGAATGAAAAGTGGACGAAGGTAGGTGAAAGTAGGGCTAAGCATTAGTGGTAGACTCAGCTGTAAAAGGCATGGGGGCAAAGAGGAACTGGGGCAGCCCATGCATCACCACTCCTAGTAGGTGCTTATTAAATCTTTGTCAGAGCCAAACATTTTCTCAAGAGAAAAGACATCAGCCCCCTTCAGCCTTTATCTTTTCATTCACTCATTTGGCAGCTTTTAACTTAGCTATCCATAATCTCTATCATGGTGACAAGATTCCTTTCATTTATCATGTTAAACATTCATATTAAAAATATTATAATTTTATTTTTTTAACATTCTTTCCTTGCTTCACTAGATAAGACACATAAGAATGTCTCTGGTTTACAAAGTTCAGTTATAAGGTCTGAGGGATAAATTCAGTATCATGAACATTTAAAAGTGTAATTTGTCTTTAGAACTCTTCTTAATACCATCATACCCATACAGCTACAAATGTTGATATTTAAGCCTGTGGAGATTATGCTCTGTGCAGGCACAAAACCACTACTGAATATAAATTATTTTCAGTAAGAAAAAAGAGCTATAATTTTTCTTAGTTATAAGAGAACATGTCAGAAAACGAAAATAGAGAAAAGCTAATCAAATTGCTTACAATTCTCATCCTGAGAAAGGTGAATCAATTTAACACTATGCTCTGAATACTGTACAACTCGTTTAGGAAAGCAGTGAAAATAAATAAATACCAGAGCAGACCTATTGGTTTCAATCATAGTTCATATTAAATTGGCCAGGCAGAGCAAACAGTTCAGTAACTCCAAAGCTCCTTCTGTTGAAAAAGGCCCACATGTTAAGGATCTGCAGGATGGCCCAGATACTGGCCTAGCAGTCTGGCAGAGTAAGTTATTGGAAAGAGAAGTTTTTAACTTCTCTGGCTAAAACGAATTTCTTTGCTGATCCAATACATTACATTTCTATGGTTGGTTCTTGCAGATTCCCCTCTTGTTCAATAAATGTAGCCTAGACAGTGTTTTGAATGATTATTACCCTGCTGCCCCGCTGGACTAGAAATCCAGACTCCTTTGTCATCATAATTTCTTGGTAGACATCACAGACATTTAGGGGAAACTAATAATTTTAATATAGCTCTTAAGTAACACATGAGCACTGGGCTACCAATTCAGTCTATGTTCACAATAGAAAGACTGCAAAGTACAAATTGTATTACTGATTACAACCAGTATTGTTTTTTTACTATTAAATAAGCTTATGTCCTTTAGGCTAGCAAGTGTGTTGGAACGAATTTTACGGTTTTTGTCCAACTGAGATACCCAAGTGTAACTAGGATACTCCATTTAGCAGCTAGCAAATATGTGGGGCCCCTGAGATTAAAATGTCATTAAAATTTAAAAGCAGAACTTGAAATGACCATGTGCATTTGTCCCTTTGACTGACCTGTGAATGCCTTTTCTGGTTTTCAAAAGAGCCCTTCCGAAGGACTTGAGGGAAAAAAGTAACCATAATTCAGGAGCCACCGAACCAGTGTGAGAATTTCAAACGGCCTGAGATTTAAACTGCAGGAGAATTAAATTATTACTTAATCAATGCTATTCATTAGGAAATGTGACCACAGGCATACTGTCTATACACCTTGGTAGAATGACTTTTATCATCTCAATCAGCATATCACTATTATAACTGCATGACTGGTCATCAGATCAGAATTTAAACTCATTCTTTAGTGGGTTGTAATCTCTTTTATAAGTTATCATAAGGAGCTGTTTACTATAAGAAAATTGTTAGTATACAAAAGTTTGGGTTGAGGGCAATAAAACTTGTGAGTTTGAGTGTTTACTCAAGTTTTTATTATTAGAGGGCAGCAGAGCTGTGCCTAGGATGCTGTCATTCTGATTACAACCCCCTCTTCTGTTTTCTTTATGCTGGGATACTTCTTCTTGAGTGCAAGGGACAATGTTGCTAAACTGTGAAAAGTTTCAGGGTCCAAATAAACCCTTAACCTAAAATTACAGAAGTTGATTAGGGACAGAATCCGTTTTTTTTCTCCAATATAACAAGTGAGGCTGGGTTTTTTTCCTTCTTAGCTTTACTTTTGGCTAAAAAGCTGTTTTCCCTAATTTTTTAACCTTAAGGAACCCAAGTCATTTGGGGCCACATTTCCTTAACTCTAACAGGTCATATTCACTATTATTGTTTCTAGTGAATTTCTGGGCCCACTCAATTTGGCAGAGACCTGGAACAAAGTAGCACTTGAGAGAATTTGTTGAAGGAATGACTCAGCATTTTGAATAGCTGTATTTATCTACAACGTAGATAAAGTATGCTGGACAAAGTCCATCTTTGTTCAACATAATATAGGAGGGCAATTTTTATGAGTGTTTCCTGATTGTGAAGTATGTGTGTCAAGTACTTAAGTTTCTTCACTTAATCTTAACCACTGTGAGAAAGAATGAGTATTATGATTATCTTCATTTTATTAGACTGCAAAGCAGGCACAGAGAAGTTAAGTAACCAGATCACAGGTATAACACAGAGAAATTCAGCTCCAGGTCTGTTTTATGACAAATCTCCTGACTGTACCAAGTTGTCCCTGGCCCTCAGTGTATTAAAAACCTTGGTCACTAGAGAATATCATAATAGACAATAAGTTGTTTCCAAAGCAAGCATTTGCCAACAGAGACCTTTGACTAGGAGAAATAGGGTACCCCAAGAGCTGGATGCACATGGCTATTTGGAATCAAGGACTGGGAATTTATGACATAAAGTCAGTCATCCAAGACACGTTCATTGGCTACAGCTATTATAACTCATATACAAGCATGGGAGCACAAAACTGAGTAAGAAAGCAGTTATTTTGGAGACCCAGCCTGGAATCCAGTAGCACTGCCAAGGAACAGCTATAAAGAACCCCCTTGAAGAATTCCCATAACTGACCGCAAGCCATCCCAAATAAATATGCAATTTAAGTAAAAGGACTGCAAAGCATGCAAGGCTTCAAGGCAAATTGCTTTTCTCCCAGATCCAAACAGCTCCCCAAGCAGCACCTAAATCCAAAGAAATTCTAAGACTTTCACTGCTTACGTTTGAGGTCAGAATATCAATCACCAGGAGAGAAAGGGTCAAATAAGCAGTCACCAATAAGATGTTCAGATTTGGACATAAGAGATGGAGTCACTAGCATGGGGAAAACAAAGGCTTGTTCTCAGTAGAAATATGGAAGTACATTTACTGGGATTAGGGCACAAAATCCAAGTCAAGCAAGCAGCTGTGGATGTGGACCTAAGCAAAAGGCACTGGTGAGGCAATGTAGACCTCCAAAGTTGTCTGTGCTCTATTAGTTTTCTTTCACACTAAGTTTTTAGTTTAGAGCTGCAATACAAACCCATGATACATGAAATCTATACTTAAAATTCAGGTAGACCCAGTTTGTGACCTATTTTCCAAAGATTATTTTACAAGGTAACAGTACTGTAAATCTAGGTAAGAAGCTAATTAGTCAGAGTAACTGTCTCGGGTAGTAGGCACTGTATATTTCCCAAATGTGTATTTTTAAAAGTTAATTCAGTAGACACCATAGCTCAAGAATGATTCCATTCACTTGCTTGGAATTAAAATAAATCATGACCATCTTGAAAAAAGGTACACATTTCTTAAACAGAAATCGTCTTCTTCAGTGAATTTAAAACTATGCCTAAAACAAGAGTCAACATGTCCTTAAAAGTAATAAATATCTTAACACTACAATAAAACTGTCTAACTCAAGATGCAAATTGTTAACATACAGCACACTTAGAAACCACTGCCAGATAAATAAGTACCGGTGGTAAAATTTAGTCCCCAATACATGGTGGGATTAAATCTACCTTTTTTTTTTTTTTCTTGCAAGGCGTCTTGGCCAAAGAAGTCACAAACTTATCTACCAAGATCATTAGCAATTCATTACAGTTATGTAGCAAAGAAAGCCAGTGACAGCACAAATAAATCAGAATCACCTGCTTGATTGAAAGTTCTCATTCAGAACAGCTGATTTTTCAACTGGCTACCTTTTTTTTTTTTTTTTACTTTTCTTTTTAATGTTTTATTTATCTCTGAGAGAGAGAGCGAGAGCGAGAGAGAGCGCGCGCAAGCGAGCAGGGGAGAGTCAGAGAGAGAGGGAGATACAGAATCTGAAGCAGGTTCCAGGCTCTGAGCTAGCTCTCTGCAGAGTTCGACATGGGGCTCAAACTCAGGAACCGTGAGATCATGACCTGAGCCGAAGTCGGACGCTTAACCGACTGAGCCACCCAGGCGCTGCAACAGGCTACCTTTTTAAAACCAACCTAAAGCAAAAGCTCCAAAAGAAATTAACTGAAAATTCCAATTAGAAAGCTTTTACAGGCGCGTGTATTCATTCACATTCCTAATTGTTTACCTTATTATGGTCCAAAGTACAGAACAATAGATTTCGTTTCTAAAACAATAGATTTCATTTTAAAACCACCCACTAATAAACTTTCTTTTGTACTCTGGAAGGAAAGGATTAATTACCTTCTTACATACCCATTTCATCTCTCTACTTTGCCGCGTTTTCTTCTTAGGTCTCCTCTTTGACATGTTCGTAAGGTCCAAGAGAAGCTCTTGACCACGAGCTTCCCCGTAGCCATTATACTAAGTAGAATGTTTGTGAAATTCCTTCCATTATTCCAATTCGCAAATAGGCGGGGTGCACTGTTTTCTTTTTAGCAAGTTCAAAATTCACGCCGGAAATGACTGGGCAATTTGGAGGCAATTTTACAGAACTTCTCACGGGGTACCCTGGTACGCCATAGAGAGAACATTTCTTAATGTTGTGAAGCCACCCTCCGGGCAGGACCCGGGGCTCACACAAAGACGCTCCACAGTTCGCAGCACCACGAGCTGCAGGGCCAGGTTTGCAAAGCGGTGAGCCTGGGCCTGCGCAGGCGAGTTTGAGTCTGCGCAGGGCAAGTGTGGGCCTGCGCAGTGTGGGCCTGCGCAGTGAGCATGGGCTCTAGCGGCGAGCGTGGGCAAAAGTGCTCAAGTGCTGATCTCCCCCGCCCGATAGCGCTGGGCGGGGCTCTCATGTTTCACATTCCCTCCCGATTCCTTGATATTTGGTAGTGTGGAAGTAATCTTATTAGTCACTAACCTCAAGAAATGTACTTTTTCAAATGGTCTTGGTTGCTTATAAAGTACCACTTAATAAGTTGAGTTGCCAGGTTTAGTAAATAATACACAAATGCCAGAGTCATTAGTATTTCAGGTAATCAAAAAGTAATTTGTTTAGTATAAACGTACTCTGTGAAACATTTGAGGCACACTTCGACGAAAACCTTTTGTTTGGTTTTCATCTGGGCATCGTGTATTTTATCTGGCAAGGCTACTTACCAAGTTAAAGGTCTTGTTAAAAACTATAGCAATCACACCAAAAAAATTTTGCTTGGAAACAGTTACTCCAGGTCTTGGCTGACTGCATTGCCTTGAAGTCTCAATGGTCTGATTGTCAGTTAGTGATGCCCCCCACCCCCACAAGACTGCATTTGTAGTACAGACTTGTGCAGTGAAATAATATGTGTGCTTTACCAGAGTACATGCATTCTTAAAAATTTATTCTACTAAATGTTTAACCGTGTCTGGTTAATGAATCCAACACATTTTGTCCACGAATTAAATGTCTCTCTCTAAAAAGCAAATGGAAATAGGTGTGGACATGTTTATGCCGTATGACTTTACCTACTCTGAAGACCAGATTTAGAGTTTAGCAAGTGGCCTGTATCTGGGCTCTTCCTTCTACACGGAGGTCCCTGGGAGTTGCCTAGTTTACCATCCAGGAGCTACAACTCTGTGTCATGGCAATAAGCCTGACGAGTACAGTTCTCTGAGTTCTGAGCAGAAGTTAATCTTCCTGATTCACTACTGAATCAGGGCAGAGTACAGCTTACAGATAATGAGCGTATGGGGAGAAGAGGGTTATGAGGTGGGAACAATACACGATCTTGGATGAACTCTACAGAGAAGGGTAGAAAAACCAAAGAAAGACGAACACTTCCATTGGTGACATTTAAAAGATTAAGCCTCTGGAAAGACTGGACAAAGCTGGCAATATAGAATCACTTTGGGGGGGGATCAAACAGGAAATTGAGTAGAGCTAAAATATACATGTGACCACATGTCACCAATGCAATCCAAGGATGGTTAGATAGAAATAGCCCCTACAGATGTTTTTTGAAAGCCACTCCAACTAAAATCTAATTTTTTGAATCAACAATGCAGCCTATATGCTCATATTTTTTCTGAAATTGCAGTATTCACATAGATATAAATATAAAAATTAAAAATGTTTTCCTTCATATTCAAATTTTGAAAAGATACATTTTTAGATCAATGACAGTTCAGCTCAAAGCACAAGTGAATTTGGCAGGGGGAGAGGGGACGGTTAAAACATAAAAATCAAGGTGTTCCCTGTGGATTCATAGTTTTGTTTAAAAAGTTAGTTACATTTCAAGGAATGTTATTTGTTGTCTTCTACTGGCATAGAAGAAACAGGAAAGACAACTATAATTACGCATACTTCGCAGTGACTAGGCATTTAATATGCAATAAGATATTTGCTAGAGAAGTATGTCTATGGTTAGAACAGAAAACAGGCTCCAGGGTTATGTCAAGCTGCAAAGTGATATGTATGCGAATGAATTCTCAGACTCATTAATCATTTTTATACTTGAAGTGATAAACTGCTAATGTTACAATGAGAGTGAAAATGAAGTAATTAAGGAGTTTAATAGCTACAGTCTTTTGAGGAGAAAACAAGTCGATAATGATTCTTTTAATACATTACATAAATTGGATTTTTTGTTAAATTACAAAAACCAGGTTCATCTATTGTGCAGCTTTTCACGGCACAAATCATTTGATTATATTTGTATATGAGGTCAATAGATGGCTATGTAAAGGCAAGGCAGTTCACTAAACTATCACATTTGTAAGAGAAGGTCTGTGTTACCAAGAGCACAAAAACACCTATCAGGTTCTCACCTTTTCCCTTTTGATGTTCTAAAGCACTCTTTCTCACATTACCTGTGGTGAAGGACCAGTTTTTGTTCCTTTGTTCCGAACTCATCACAAATTATTTTGTAAAATACAATACCAATTACTTGAAAAATGAAACAAAATGGCATACAAATACTAGCCTGTTTTTTAAATTACTGGATTCAATGGACATAACAGTAATCAGTCACGTTTCTATAAAAATATCTCACCTCAATTACCCCACAGACCAGAAATAGTGTGAGCACTCACAGCACACACTGAGATGAACTACTCTAAAAGAAGATTGGGGGGCAGTGGTTTAGTTATACACCGGTACCAGTTCGCATAAGGGCTGCATGCTCAGGTTGTCTACAGGCCAGGGATGCCAGGGGGGAGCTAATACCCCATGTTAGCCTCCTAGTGCCTTTGCCAAGCAAGGTCTATGAATTTGTCTAGGTAAGGGTGAAAACAGCACTCCTGATTAAGTGTATCTGGTACCTTTCATAGGAACTTGCTTCTTTCTTCCTTAGTAACTCTAAATACATTTCCCACCATTTGTTCCCTTTCCTTTTCTTCCATCCTTTTTTCTTCTTCCCATTTTTAGCAGCGTTTCCATGCAGTTCAAAGCCTTCACCTTGGAGATGGGCAGAACTGGGTTTGAACTGTGACACAGCTACAGTCTGAGTATGAGAACGCAGACCTGGGACTCAATAATATTATCTTTCACAGAGTATAAATGGGACTCTAAAATTAGATAAAAGGAAATAGTATGTAATCATCAAATGCTGCTCACTTCCTGAATCCCTTCATTTCACATTTGTTGCTTTTTTCTCTTTCTTTTTTTATTTTGGCAGCAGTGGGGGAAATATCTAAGAGAAAAAGCTGTATTGCTATATGTTCAGGGTAATATATTAGCAGTTATACTTGCATCTTATCAATAGGACTCTTCTCAGGAAAATAATTAAATAAAGCCAGTCAATCAACCCAAAATCAGATAAACAAACAATAGATATTACTCAGTCTTTTTTCTCTTCTCAGCCCTGTCTCCATAGTGGCCCAAGCCAGAATCCTGGAAGTCAGACTCACATCTATCCCAACTCCAAATGTCACCAACCTCATAAATTATTACCCCCAAATGATTTCCACATCCGTTTCTATAGTTTTACCCACCTTGCCACTGCTTCAGTTCTTTTCTAAGGTTTTGAAATTGATACTCCTATATCTTTTCTCAAACCCATGTAGTCAGTCATCTTCAACACTGCTATCACAAGGCTCTTTCTAAAATAAAATCCTCCTCAAAACTAAATAAAATAAAGCAATAAAATAAAATCCTCTTTAAATCAATCTCCTGCTTGAAACCTTCCAGAGTCTCTTTCACTGACACCTATGGAGAAAAGTTCAGAAGCCTGTAAGTTTACAAGACAACACAGTTCTTACATAGTTAAACTCTTCAAAAATTAGTTGGTAAATAACAGCTCCCCTAGACCCAATCCCAAAGCACTTCTCTGTGACTCTGCCCATCATCTAGGATCTAAACAGTTAATTCATGTTAAAGGAAAGGACCTCCTACTCTCCAATAGAGCTATCCTGATAGGTGGTATCCATCCTTACCAGATGGAAAATATTTTGAATATCTCTCCTGCTTACAAGTCCTTCGCTATCAAGTCTTGGACTACGTTTCTCGTTTCCAAGCAGAAAAAGTAGTGTACATATGGTCTCTTCCCTGTTTTTTGAACACATTTTGCACTAAGGCAAGGACAAGCATGCAGCACAATTTGACTCTAACATGAAACAGACATTTGAAGATAAGGTCAGGCTTGTCATTTACCACGCTAAGAAAGGGCGCAGGTATAACGGATAACAACTTATGGAATATAGAATGTTCTTTGATCATCAGAAAGGCTATTCGGATATATCCAATAGGTACCACATGTAAATTGGTTTTTCTTATTATCAACTCATGTTCTGTTTTGCATATTAACATTTTTATTAATTATAGTTCCATGGTAGAAATAAGCGTTCATTTTATTTTCCATCTCCTAAAGCTAGAGATTTTACATGTAAACACAGAATACTATAATCATAAAAACCTAACCCATTTAAAAGATTTTTTCACTGTGATTAATTTAATATAAAATATATTACTAGGCTTCTCAGTGATCCATTTAATTTCAAGATTACTTAGTATAACAAATCACCACCAAGCAAAAATATTTGGAATCAAACCTGACCTCGATCAATTAATAAATTTTTCAGCATTTACTTGTTAATGCGCGTGTATACGAACTTTTATTAGCTCGAGGTTGTTACAGAAATGCTAATTGTCTATTTTCTTTTTAAGACACTGTAGTTACCGTCAACTAAATTTTATTTTCACGTATCAATTGCATCTTAATCCTGAACATATGTATGGCACTCTATGGAATTAGATAGAGCTTGTTAAAGACATCCTAGTATTTGTAATTTTGTTTTAAAGACAAACTTGCCATCGTCAATCGAATTTTATTTTTATACATCAATTCCATATTTGACTTGAAATCTCGATGGCTGATTTTCCTGTAAGAAAGAAGCAGACTTAAACACAGGAAAGCTAAACCAGACTAGACTTGGAGCTGATAAATCATAGCACCTTTTTTGGTAATATAGAACATTTTAGAATGGAAAGAGGCCAAGGTGTACATTTCGGTCTGGCCCATCTTTGAGTTATAAATATTATTATAGCCTACTCTGCTTTCTCCCCAACCTCTTCTTGCCAAAACTATTTTTACATTAGACTTGTAATACTTTCTTCTTTTGCTGGCCTTGCTGACTTATTCTATGTTATCCATGCCCAGTGTGATGAATCTCTTTATATTTCTTTGTGACTTTTCTTTGATATAAGCTGCTGGTGTCTGCTGGCAGTTGACATTTGCTCAAATAGTTCGGATCACCCGTCATATCTATTCCCTAAGAACTGTGTTGATATGAAATAATCCCTTCTTAATCTCTTTATTCTCAAAGGACATAGTTCGGAAATTTCCTTTTTCTTCTGTCTAACAATGCTCTTGAATATACACACTCTGGTTACTTCATGGCCTGTCATTCCTTAAGTAACAAAGTTATAACAAAATAATTTGAATTTGAGTATTCATATCTTACTTCACCCTTTATCTCTATCATCTAACATAAAACTTTTCTATTTCAGGGAAAAATCACAAGGTCTTTGGGAATAAAACCTTAATCTTATGTAAAGTATTTACTATTTAATAACAACTTTTTGAATATTAGGAAGGAAAACACATAGAAAATAGCCGTTAACTCCATTATAAAACCATAACACTAATAGAGGTGTTTTTTTTTTTTTAAGAAACCATAAATATCTGAATGCATTAGAGTTCATTATTTATCCTAGGCATGACATGACAAAACAGAAAAACTACATCAACCTAACTTAGTTGCAACCTCATAATCCCCACCACACATTTGTACACACATGCACATAAACAAATAACCGTTTTTACTCTGCTTTGGAATAGGACAGTTCTCACAGATGAGGAGTTACAGAGTGATTTTCCCTTCTACAGGTATGAAAAAGCCAAATAAAAACAGTGCAGATAGGAATGTTTTCCCTCCTCCCCATTCTCTGTCATCTAAAACTAAGAGCCCTGGTCCTCAAAATAAAATGTTTTTTTTTCCTGTTTGTTTCTAGACAGATTCTTCAGCACCATCAACGAGGCCCTTGAATCTTCATTTTCAGCAAAGCATCCCAGATAATTCTGACCTGAAGGATAATGATTAATCTCTTCCTTTTTTTTTTTTTTTTTTTATCTACCACAGTTTTTTTTTCCCCCTTCTCTGGTTACTAAATAGTTACATCATTTGCTAATACCTTAAAATATCATTACAAAGCCATATCTTAAGATAAGTAATCATGTTTTAAGGAAATATACCCAAAATTAATAGAGGAAAATGAGATAAACTTGGGAGACATAAAAATTTATTCATTCAACAAACGTTACTGGGCATCTATTAAGTGTCAGGTACTTAGTTAAGTGCTAAACATACAAAAATACAAAACAATACTTTCATTATCCAAGGAACTTGCAGAGTCTTGCAAAAGACAGACTTGAAATGGATAACTTCAAACATTATATTTGACTATAACAAAAATTTAGACAAGTATCTTTTGGCCTAGTATATGAGGGATCGATAAATTTTACATCCCCAAACCTTATTCCTATGGATTCTTTTCCCCAGAGTGCCAGAAGTGATAAAATCTCCAGTAAGCCTCTCAACCACAAGAAAACATTTATGAACACTAACCTTCATCTTCTAGTTCAAGATGACTCATGACCCTGAACTCCAATCTCTTAGTTCTCTAAAATGGATTTATTCTATCCTTACTTGTATGCACAAAGCTCTAGCACAAACAAGGAGTTGATTACAGTAGTGGTATTTAAAAACACATCAAAATTGGGGCTCTTGGGTCGCTCAGTCAGTTAAGCGTCTGACTTCGCCTCAGGTCATGATCTCATGGTTTGTGGGTTCGAGCCCCACGTCGGACTCTGCTGACAGCTAGCTCAGAGCCTGGAGCCTGTTTCAGATTCTGTATCTCCTTCTCTCTCTGACCCTCCCCTGCTCATGCTGTCTCTCTCTCTAGCTCTCTCAGAAATAAATAAAACATAAAAAAATTAAAAAAAAAAAAAGAAACACATCAAAATTGTAGCTTTCAAATATCTAAATGCCCTAATCCATCAAGCTAGAATTCTCGGCCATTTTCATGCCTCTACAAGGGTCAGGCAGCCAAAATTTATAAACATGTGACTACTTTATTAAATACAAAAGTCCTTGAAATTTGCATGTGGCATACTGAATGCCCACATATTTGATACTTCTTTAATCAGGTTCCCTTAGAACCACATTTTGGAAGGATAGTTAAGTCCGTTATACTAGGAATCTCTTTTCCTCCCCTTCAGTTTACTTTCTTCTGTCCTCTGCTTATCTGCATAATTGTTTCTGGGATAATTTGAGGAAGAAACAATGTAGATCAAGGTCACAAATCAGAATCTCATTGGAGTCAGACAAAATGTGAGAGGAGGGGAATGGCAAAAGTGAAATTTCAAAATCTATCTTTGTTACAGTGAAGAATAATTAAGTGAAAACATACTGTACTATGAACCACTAATAATTAATTGCTATCTTTAGAAGTTACATAGATTCAAATGTACAAATATTATACATCCAATATTATCCATGTATTTAACAAGTATTTATTGAATATCTACTACATGCAAAGCTCTAATGATAGCAAATAAAGACATAGTATCTGTCCTCATGGAATTTATAGTCTGGTAAGGATGGAAGACTTTAATAAACAAATTTAAAATTGCAATTGTGCCAAACATTAGGTACACAACACTGTAAATGTAGGGAGATTTGACCTATTTGGGGAGGTCATGGAAGGCCTCTGAGATGGAATATGAAACACAAATAGGAAATAATTGGGCAAAGAGGGGAAATATGAACAGTCCAGGCAGAAGGCAAAGCTTCTGTGATGGGGCTGGTTGTGACAAGGATAGAGAAAGAAAAAAAAATGCTGATGAATCTAGAATTCATACAAGTTGAATCTGGAGAATGGGTGAGGGCCGAACCACTGGGAGAGGCATTGAGAATGTAAGTGCAAAAGGTGACCAGTACGTGGTTCCTGCCCTCCAGAACTAAAAAGAAGAGATCCAACCTCCAACGGAAATATCAATTCATTAGGTACTTTGGCACAACTGGTGGCAGCAAAACGGTGCAGCACAGTCAGAAGAGCAGCAGAGAAGACCCTGTCTGCGTGGACAGTGTCTGATGTGGACGCTGGAGGGTGAGAACCGTAAGGAAGGAAGGGAAAGCGACAGCATGAGTCTGAGCTGGAAGGCAGAAAATGTTTGACATCAGAAGCAACTAGATTACTATCTAGCTTGACATCTTATCCTGCAAGTTGCTTTCTTAAACTCTTAATTTTCCCCTTTTTAACAAAACCCCAATTCCACATCGTGCCCATATGTTTCAAAGAAATACGGAAGTTTTTGCGTCATTAATTATTAATCTATTCTAGGCTTATATCTAGCCTTCATCTTCAAATGCTCTGTCTTTGTTTTCAATTTGCTTTTTAGTTATTTTTCTTTTTCTCTAGTAATGTTCAGCAGTCACTGGGCCTCTGGACGTATTCCTCCCAGTGAAATTCACTGAATTTTAAAATTCTGTTTTTTCTTTCATTTCCTTTCATATATAAAATATGCATATGACTTTGCTGCTCAGGAAGAATAATTAAGGTCTCTGCTTCAGTTAACTCCTTCACATGGGGGCTAATTGAGTATCTGCACCCTCAACTCATCATGTTACAAATGAAACATACAATGTTAGCTTTTTGGTTAATTTGTCAGTTTCCATTAGAACTTTTGTTTTCAAAACTCTGCTTATAATATATTCTGTACCTAAGAGAAAAAAATATTTTTAATGATCTGCTACCATCACAAATGATCAGGAAAGGTTTATTTGTTTGGTGTTCTTTTTGCTGGTGGGAGCTTCAAAAAGCTTTCCTTTTTCAGAGCTTGGAATAGATGCCATACCAAGAAATGTTACATGTCTTGTCAATGGTATTATTATAAGATCAATTTTTGGCCATTTTTGTTCTTTTCCTGTATAATGTTGATACCATTATACTATGGTACACCAAATTTCCTTGCTGTTAAGTATTTTTACCACCTGAACTTTTCTTACAGGACATATGATTCCCTAGTTTCATCTGCTATTCCTTTTCAAGGATTTCTTATATAAGAGTGTATGTCAGGTTAATTTATCTGGCTTCATTTCATATAGACCAAGGTCATGAGTTTAATTTCTTCAGAGGCAGCTCAGTGTTTTAAAAGGGAACTAAATTTGGTCCCAAACAGACCTGATTTTCCATCACAACCCTTCCACCCCCGTCTTTAACCTACACCACCCTTTCCTGGGTCACAGGAGAAAGAGTGCCCTATTCTGTCTGGACCCAAGACTCAGCCAAGTTAGCTTTACTCCAAAACACAGTTCTCTTTATAAACCCTTGAAAACTAAGATTTAGACAGTATTATTGGTTTATTTGTGCCTCAATCTGGGCCAAGTTAAGGTATTTAGGCAGGCTTCTAAATTTCTATGAGCCTCAGTTGCTCATCTTTAAAGATTCATTTTAAAAACTTCTCACAGGATACTTGTGACTCCTAAGTGTGTCAAGCACCAAGTGCAGTGTCTGACACTGGGTAATTGCTGAATAAATGTTAACACTTTCCTTCCTTGTGCTTGATATATTTTTTTCATCTGTGAAACAGATAGATTGGTAAATCATATACTGCTGGCATAGTCTTGGCAAGAATCAATCAAATTCCATTCAGAATTATCCTACACTCCCATATACCCCAAATAGCTTTTGTATCCCAAGTGTATTATTACCTATAAGTCAAAATTTTAAAAATATATATGAATTTGAAATGATTCATGGGTATTTAAAGCTAAACATTTAATCTGCCCCATAAGCTTTATATGACTATAATAAAAGACATTGCAGGGTTTTTTAAAGTATTTTATAAATGAGGATAATAACAGCTACCTTGTAGATTTATTGCTAAAAATATATAGGTTAATAAATGTAAAGCATTTAGTATAGTGTAGTGCATAAAATTAAGTTCTCAATAACAAGTAATGATTCTTATTCCTTTTAAAAGGGACTTTTAGTTTATTTATTTAGGAAATACACCAAACTATAGAGTGGTGGAACAGTTAAAAGAGAGAGAGAGAGAGAGAGAGAGAGAGAGAGAAAAGTCACAAGCACAGAACTGAGACATCCAGAGGGAAATGGAGAGTGGGAGACAAGAAAGTTTCCATTTTACCTATCTGGAACAGTAACTATTCACTCCTACCTTTGCCCCATACTAGCCGCATGATCTTGCTAAGTCAACCGCTGAGCCTCAGTTCTTCCCCTTAACACCTAGGATGAATAATTTCAGCATTCAACAAACGTTTACTGAACACAGACCACAAGCCAGACACAATGAACTTTGCTATGATGACAGATAGAAAAGTGATCTGTACATAATAAAACACCATCCAAACAAATGCAGCTCCCTGTGTTTTGGTGACTGGTTATAAAATGGGCTAATACTTTAGCTACTTGACAAAGGAATTTGGATTTAAGGCTGTGATTATCAAGATGCCATTCCTGTAAAGCCTCATGACACTAAAACACAGGTCTTCACTTAGTGCCTAGCACAGGACCAAGCATAGAAGTGTGCTTGGGTGGATGAAGGATAATTGATGGGTTGCTATTATCAGTTTTCTTAACTTTTATACACTTACTAAATTCCAGGTCATGCAGAGAACCGCATGCTCATCCAGCACTGCCAGAGCACAGCCATTTATATACAGATAAGTACATTAAAGCCTGCTATCTAAGATACAAAGACTTTGTTGGTAAAAATGGAGTTGCAAAGGGCAGCCTGACCCATAGAAGACTTTATAGAAAGGAAAGTGCACTTAAAGTATGTCCCAGTATTTATTGTACTATATTGGACAAATATCTTATGCTATATTGAAAAGGGTATCTGGATCAAACTTCCTTGAGCTGAGATAAAATACAAGCGCGGAAACTCCTGTGACACAATTAGGTTGGCGGAAGTGAAAAAGATCGGCTCTTCTTGTTTTTATTGTCCTTTTTTACTTACTAAGTGTGATATACTTCTTCCTTAGGACTAAGTTATTAAGTTGGTCTTCTATCTGGAACAAAATTCCATTCAAGCTAGTTTTACTTTAAAATACAGTCCCTGCCCTCTCTCACTGTGAACCACTAATCCCCAGATTCAGCCAGTGCAGTGAGGCAACATGCATTTTATTTGTTTTTCTTTTCTGTACTGAAGGAAATTCATGTCACAGTTAGGCAACTCTTTCACAAAGGCTGAACCTTGTTACTGATATACACATAGCATCATTTGCTTGGCAAAAAAAAAATGTATTTTATTTTCACATTTACTTGCTCCCCAAAATATAGCATGACACTATTCTCGGAGATTCATTAGCTGGACCTTCCCTTAACAATAAGATGATTGTGGTACTCCCTCAGCATTGCGCTTGAGGTAGAACATAATTAGCACTCCATCAAAAACAACTTTGGAGAATACAAATACTAGTTGGCTTCCAGATCAGACTTCTGAAAAGAATTGCATTATACAGTATAAATAAAATGCTAATTTATTATCGATTGTAGGGGAGAAATGCATATACAGAGAGGGTTGGTTGCTTTCCAATATAAAGTATTCGATTAGATCCACCCTCTCTTCATCTTTTGAAATAAAGATGCTTGCAAAGAGGTTGGGCAGGACATTCTTCAGTTAACTCTGTGTGTGCTATGGGAGTTAAGAAGTGAAGGAATCCTGCTCTTATCCACAGAAATTTCACCGCATGGAACTTAAGTATAGAGCATGTCACAAGAGAAGTATCCCCACCTCCACCCTTTAATCACCACCTTTAGAAGATACCATATCTGAAAATCTATGGTTCCTTAGATTTAAGACCCTGGGTTTTAAGAAAAAAAAAGTCATGATTTGAGTGGCTGGAAGCACTGCCCCATTAATAAAAGTATTTTGAAATCTTAAAATGGAACAGCTGTAAATATCTTTTTGGTCAGACAGGGACTCAAGGCACAAATCATTTGACAGCTGATGCACTAAAAGTGAGTGTTTGGAAATGCTCTTCTCTGGGAATTTTAGAGACTATGGTAAACCAAATCCTTTCAAGGATATTTTAAATGCAATTCTGTCCAGAGAAGTAGGAGAGATTAGATGGCATCCCAAGCTTCGTTCTAACCCTGCAACTGTCATGCTAAAAATACTGGAAGAAAACTAAGATAAAAACAGAGAGGGAGGCAAACCATAAGAAACTCTTAAATATAGAGAAAAAACTGAGGGTCTCTGGAGGGGAAGTGGGGGGGGTGGCTAAATGGGTGATGGGCGTTAAGGAGGGCACTTGCTGGGATGAGCACTGGGTGTTAGATATAAGTGAAGAATCACTGGTTTCTATCCCTGAGGCCAATGCTACACATGTTAGCATGTTATAGTTATGTTAAATAACTTGAGTTTAAATACACAGATTAAAAATAAAAGAAAATGCTGATAGTACAGAGGAGCGATGCTATTATGTGTAACTCAGTTTAAATGTGATTGAAAAAAAAAAGAGATGTTAAACACAATAGAAAGTAGAAAATACCAAACACCATTTACAATGAAGGTGAGGGCAGATAACAAGGCATGGATTAGTTGAGTAGTATATGTTCAAAATACAAAAATGAGAAGTGTTTTTGTGACCCAAAATAACACAATGAAAGTCCTGTCTTGATTCATTCACTTTGCTTTGAGTGGGCTCTTACACAGCTGGCTGACTCCACAAAGATGAACAAAAATCACATGCTGGTAGTAAAAAGGGATCTTAGTGATCATTTAGGTAAGAAGTCAGGAAAGATTTCCTGTCAGGGACTAGAAAGTAAACATTTTAGGTTTTGTGAACCATACAATCATTGTGGCCAATACTCAGCTCTGCTGTTGAAACACAGAAGAACCCATAGATAATACCGTAAACAAATGGGGGGAGAACTTCATTTATGGACCTTGAAATGGGACTTTTGTACAATTTTCATGCAAAATAATAATACAAATATTACAAAATATTTTTTAACCATTAAAAATATCAAAATCAGGATGCCTGGGTGGCTCAGTTAGTGAAGCATCTGACTCTTGACTAGCTTAGGTCATGATTTCACAGTTTATGAGTTTGAGCCTCATGTCAGGCTCTGTCCTGACAGCATGGAGCCTGCTTACGATTCTTTCTCTCTTCCTCTCTCTGGCAGTTGCTCTCTCTCTCTCCCTCCCCCCCCACTCTGTCTCAAAAATAAATAAACTTTTTAAAAAATGTCAAAGCCATTTGCATTGCAGGCTGTACTAAAATAGGTGGTGAACTTCATGGTTTTAGTCCAGTGGTTTCCAAACCACCATTTTTTAGTATATTCTTCTCTTCAAATGAAAATATACAGTAGAACAAAAAAAGAGCAGGATTGCATTAAATGAAGGGCACTGACTACTTGCTGCTTTAGACTTTGTGGACCATACAGTTCTGTAGTTCCCAGAAGCCTACCTAGGCCCACCTTCTTGCCTTGCCCCAGAGCTAAGGCTAATGTTCCTCAGAGCACACTTCAGAATCTGTGACTATCACCGAAGCCACCAAGATATGTCCTGAAGAATCCGAGGCACATGAAAATGAAATAACTATTCTAAAGCATACAAGTCATTTTAAGTGGACGGGTCTCAGGACATGATCCGCTTCTTATGTCCTAGTTTTACCTTCCCAGCAACACAACAGCACAGTGTTGTAGGGGTAAAACTCAAATTGAAGTTATGTGTAGTGGCCAAATAAAAGAACAAAATGCTTGGATATCTGGTAGCAAACTCTACTCTCACAACCCTACATGGCAAAGACACAAGGAAGATGAGTGGTTGAGATTAGATGCAGTTCACCAACTAGGGAGGCATTGGACCAGATACTTCCTTATGTCTGAGTGATTTTTGGTGCTTGTGTAAGGATCTGGGGGGGTGTCCCATTCCTATCAGGAAAGTACTGCCTCCATCTATGCTACTCCCTAATCCTGGAGTGACTCAATACAATCACTGCAAGAGAGTCTCATTTTGTTTCCAGTGATGGCATCTCTGACTTGGGGAATAAAACTGCTTAATATACCATTTCCCAAAGTACATCCCAAATAACACTAATGCCATATTTCCAAAGACACACAAAAAAAGTGTTACCAGAACACAAAGAAAGAAAAGATTGCCCTGATCAAACAAGTATACACTCTATTCCCCTCTTAGTAATTCACAGTGCACATTAATAGATTAAAGGATCTGAGAAGCCTTATAGGAAAGAATCTTATTTAACTTTATTTAACCAGCATTTCCCCAATGCATATTACAATGTAACTGATTTTATTCTTCTTGTGTTCTTTATTTCGTGTTCTTTTTCTGCATCTGTACCTTTCAGTGGAGATGAAAGAAACTAGGAGCACATTGTATGATCAAGGTAGTATTGTGATACTCAAAATTTTATTAACTTAAAAAACAAATACAAGTTGTGTGCTTACCATATGCCCAGTATTGCTCTGAGCTCTTGGAATAATGTGACGAACAACACAGATGTGCTCTCACTGAGTTTGTATCACAGTTAGGGAGGCAGATAATTAAACAGGTAAATAAATTCATCCATTCGGCAACAATTTCTTGAGTACCTACTTTGTGCCAGGCACTGTTCTAAGACCTAGGGATTCAGACAAATGCCTACCCTGTGGCTTACGTGAAGATAATAAGTGGATGATAAAGCTTATCTTTTCTTTAAACACTTTTATGCCAAGTACTATTCTATCTGCTCTACAGGCTGAGAAACAAAGCCATCTACTCCTATATTAGACATGAGGACTAAAGCTACCTACTCTTACATATCCACAACAATGTAACTTTGCTATTCCACCTTCATTATTTTATTTTCCCAAGTATTTTTCCAAGGCAAATGGCATGGCTGATCATTACAGGAACTTTCCAAAACACCTAATAACTCTTCAATAGAAAAAAATCAACAAAGTGCTTACATCCTAAGATTCTTTGAAACCCTCTGTTAAAATTCCCACTTTCCTGTTTTTACCAATCCCACGTTGTTATGTCCTGATTCTTATCCAGTCCTAAAGTCCCCTCTTCAAAAAATCCATGTTAAACCAAAATTCCAATTCTCAGTAAATTCTGACCTGGCCTTCCCCACTTAGAGACACAGCCCAAGTTCTGCCCAGGTGGTAGTCTCCCATACTAGAGTTATTTTACCAACAGGGTGCATCACTGATATTTAGGAAGGCAGCATTCCACAAAGTTGAGCTCATTTATAATTCACAAAAGGCCTATAAGGTAGGTACCATCACCCACCTATTTTACTGATAGGGTAACTAAGACACAGATAGTCAAAGTAATATGCCCAAGGTTCTATAGCTAGTAAGTAGCAAAGCAAGGATTTGAACCCAGGCAATCTGATTGTTGAGGCCATAATTTTGTGTGGGGGTGGGTGACATCAGGAAGTGATGTTGAATTCATGAGCCGATGTAAATGGGAGGAGATGATATTTAAGGTAGACATGAATGAAAAAGAAGAAAGACAGACTCACTCCAGGGAGAAGCAACCAGCAAGTGCTGGAATGAGCTTGGCTTACTCAAGGAGGAGAAAGGCTATTATGGATGAAACATAATGAGAGAAAGAGAAAGAGCAGTACTAACTGAAGTCAGCAAGGAGGCAAAGGGCAACATATCTAGCATCTTTTCATTTGATTATAATGGGAGGCTTTCCAAAGATTATAAGCAGGGGTATGAGGAGTTATTTCAAGTTTAAATACTTATGAAACATAAGTCTTTCTGCCTATGAAATTACAATCAGGAATACTTATCTGCCTCTTATTTTAAATGATACTTATATCAAGCAAAAATAACCTAAATGATTGATCTAAGTAACACAGGTTTCCAAAAGATGACTGTGAACCAACTCAGCAACATCTTTGTCAAGACTCACTTCAATGCCCTTTTCAAGGTACCCACCAATCCAGAGCTACAATGTAATAAACTGTTCAGTCTCAACCAGTCTTGGCCTAGTTAGACCCACCTGAAATTCACCCAGCCCGAGCCCTAAACTACAACAAATACCTCCACCTAATTTCCCAGTTTTGAGCTCCTACTAAGACACCATCAAGTTATGTTCTCCACACTATAACAGATCCAAAATTTTGAATTTGCATGATTTACAGATTGTTCTGGTGCTCTTATAGGGAGTCAACAGCTAACACTACAAATAGCAGACAGGAGAACAAAAACCAGGATAAACTAAAGTGGAAGCAGAAGGAAAGGAGAGGAGTGATTAGACTTGGATATATATATTTTTTAATATTTTTATTTATTTCTAGGAGAGAGAGGGAGAGAGAGAGAGAGAGAGAGACAGCGTGAGCAGGGGAGGTCAGAGAGAGAGGGAGTCACAGACTGAAACAGGCTCCAGGCTCTGAGCTGGCAGTCAGCACAGAGCCCGACGCGGGGCTCGACCCCACGAACCACGAGATCATGACCTCAGCGAAAGTCGGACGCTTAACCGACTAAGCCACCCAGACGCCCCAAGACTTGGATATATTTTGCAGTTAGAACTTTCTGGAGACTTTCATAGCTATGTAGGAGTTTAGGAAATGAGAAGAAAACAAAATATCTAAATTTTTATTGTTATTTATTAAATTATCAGAATTAATTTTAACCTGGGCAGCAACAATAATGATAGTGTAATGTACTAAATAGAGAAGGTAGAGGAAGGTCAAGTCTGGAAATGGAGGAATAAACATGAGCTCCTTTCCAGGCATGCTTAATTTGAAGAGCCTATTAACCATCAATTGGATCTATGCAATAGTCATTTGGAATGATGCTAGCATGGAAATGTCACTGTCATTCAGTTTACAATTCAGCAAACTTGGGTGTTTTTCAAGGCTACTGAGAAACTAAGGGAAACAAGAACTGAGAGATAAATTTGCAAGGGCCATGCAAAGGCAGCTAAATGTTCTTTTTATGTTTCAGAAATGCTATCTTTGGGATATGAAATGGAAAGATCTGAAAATAAAAATTATGGAATGAAAGGAGTAACAATTGGGAATACATATAGTGCTAGAGACAAATTGAAATTGCTACTAGGAAGTGCTCTGAAAGTATTACTTGTAGAATTTTCTCTTTATATCTATCTGACTGTTTCTGTCCCACAGAGGAGAAAATCACCAGTTTATAGCTTTCAGCAAGCCCATGTATATTCAGAATTACCACATTGCTTTGCTCTTTAGTAAGGCAAAAGATTCAACATTACGTGGAACTAACCTGCAACTGGAATTGCTTTAGAAAGGATAAATATGGTGATATGATTGTGCTAGCATCTGAAATTATTAAACCATAGTATCATATTAGTTAGGATTCTTACTCACATTAGTTTGTCTAGGTGAATTTTTAAAGTCATTTTGACAATAACTTCAAACACACTACACTCACAGGTAATATGCACTCACTGAGGCCATTCTAAAAGCTTCAGTGTGGGGTGCCTGTGCGGCTCAGTCGGTTAAGCGTCCAACTTCGGCTCAGGTCATTATCTCATGGTTCATGGGTTGGAGCCTCGCGTCGGGCTCTGTGCTGACAGCTCAGAGCCTAGAGCCTGCTTCAGATTCTGTATCTCCCTCTCACTCTGACCTTCCCCTGCTCACCCTGTCTGTCAGTCTCTCTCAGAAATAAATAAAACATTGAAAATAATTTAAAAGCTTCAATGTTTGATAGACTTACAAAGACAGATAAAGCAGTTAGTGAAATTATCAGAATGTGACTTACAAACACCAGTGAGGGAGAATAGGAATCAGTGATTCTACAAATCAATATCATTATCATATATTCAAAGCATACTGCACAAAGCCTAGATTTAAGAGCTATAAAGAAAAAAATAGAACATTAATTTGCATCAGAATATTCATGGGTTCAATCCTTCTCTCTCATTTCCAAATTTCTGAGATCTTTCTAACTTACTTTTCCTGTAGTTTCTCCTTGCATTCATCTATCATATACATGGTGACTGCAGGTAACCTTCCTAATAGCAGTATTTTCACTACAATTCCTTGAGTCATCAGCACCTTACTCACACCCTATAGCCTCAAATCCAGAGTTTGACCTGTAATTTAAGACCCTCTGCATTCCAGAGGAATGTCCTTCCTAGCCTTCCCTCTCATAAAGTGTCCCTCTATTCAGATGTATCTCTGCTACTGCTTCTGTATAGATCTTCCCATATCTACCTCCCCCTTTTACTCATAATCTCAAAAAGAGATTACACCACTCTCAAAACCGAATTCCTTGTCATTCTTCTTAGCTCATAGTAGCCCATTTGTTTTCAGATACCACATAATCAGTGTATCTTGTATTTTAAGAATTTGTATGAGGGGCGCTTGGGTGGCTCAGTCAGGGGCGCCTGGGTAGCTCAGTCAGTTAAGCTTCCGACTTTGGCTCAGGTCATGATCTCACAGTTTGTGGGTTTGAGCCCTGCGTTGGGCTCTGTACTGACAGCTAGCTCAGAGCCTGGAGCCTGTCTTCATATTCTGTGGCTCCCTCTCTCTCTGACCCTCCCTTGCTCATATTGCCTCTCTCTCTCAAAAATAAATAAAACATTAAAATTTAAAAAATCAAAATATAAAAAAAGAATTTGTATGAGAATGAAGTATGAAATATGTTTAATTAAACCTATCTCTTTAAAACCTGTATTGACATTCTACAGAAGACACTGATTAATTTTGTTAATGCCTACAAACTTAAAGCTTGAACTTAGCAAGGTTCAATGATCATCTCCCTTGGAATTTGCCAAAAGTTTTTTCAGTTTAAAAGATTTGAGGTGAACATCAAAGTAAAGTAGAGTTTATTAATTATACAAGCAAACAAGCCTCTACTCCCCTGGCTTTCCTCATCCAAGGAAATTCAGTCAGTTCGAGTCAGTGAACAGGCTGACATGTGAACCATCTCTGCTGAGTGCAAGTTACTAGACGGGCTGTGTGTCAATGAGCACAGCAAAGCTACAGCCCTTAAGTAGCATCCACTCATAACTGCTTGCGTCCTTCAAGGATAAAGATTTCATTTGCTTTATAAAATCAGGTGAACTGACAAACAGAGGTCATGAGAATATTTCTAAGTAAGATAGGATGCTAAGGTGATTAAGAATTAGCTGTTTAAGAACTCAGTGACAAGAAAAGAAAGGATGCCACAAACTCAGTGGCAAAAACTTGAAAGCTGTGACTTCTAACAGATATAGCTACTAGTCAACAAGAGACTCAAGGACCACTGGCCTCCCTGGATCTGGACAACCCAAGAGCATAATATATATATAAAACATCTAGGGGAAATAACCTTATTTTCTGGACAAGAGAACACATTTATGTCTCTCCTTTCACCCCAGGAAATAGGCCTTTTTGTTGACTAAATGGCAATAAGCCACTTTGACCTCTATTTTCCATGGTAGGGCAGACTCCTACATTCTAAAGAAAGTGAGAATGGCTGTTAGGGTTTTGTTTTAACAAGAATGTGTTTGTAAGCTCAGGACCAGACTGAATTATTTGGCACAACAGAGGAGATTTGGAATGCTATACAGGAAAGAGATAAAGAGAAATCAGATATCTGGCAGCTGAAGAGAGGGACTTTGGAAAGTGAAACAGGCAGATGTCATGGAAAATGTAATTTTGTTTCTATTGACTAACATGTGATATAAATCCTCTTCTTGAGCTTCTTTGTAAATATTCTGTAGTATCTACAATTCTTTTTTTTTTTAATTTTTTTTAATGTTTTTATTTATTTATAGGAGAGAGAGAGAGAGACAGCGTGAGCAGGGGAGGGTCAGAGAGAGAGGGAGTCACAGACTGAAACAGAGTCTCCAGGCTCTGAGCTGGCAGTCAGCAAAGAGCCCGACGCGGGGCTCGAACTCACGAACCGCGAGATCATGACCTGAGCGAAAGTCAGACGCTTAACCGACTAAGCCACCCGGGCGACCCAATATCTACAATTCTTAAATAAGTGTTTAAGAATTATTTTTTGCTTTGCTACTTCTAATTTTTCCATGGATGAGTGCAACAAAGTGCTTAGCAAATCCTCAGGGGAGACAGCAGGAAGGCCACAGTTAGGTTAAAGAAGAAAGATACGGTAGTGTGATAAACAGCCTCCACGATGGCCCCAAGTGATATTCATCTCTTTGTGTTCATCCTCTTGTGAAATTTCCTCACACAATGAATAGGGTTGGTCTTGTAACCTACAGAATGTCATGAACATGATGGTATGTGTGACATGTGACTTCCAAGGCTAAGTCACAAAAGATATTGCGGCTACCAACTTGCCCTATCTTACCACTCATTCTGGGGGAAACCAACTGTCATTTTGTGAGTAAACTCAAGCAGTCCTACAAGGGGGCTCATATTGCAAGAAAGTGAGGCTTTCTGCCAAGATCCAATGCTTATTTGCCAATGATGTGAATGAGCCACCTTGGTAGTAGATCTTCCTGTTCCAGTCAACCCTTTAGATGACTATAGCCCTAGCCAACATCTATATGACAATGTCATGAATGAAAGCAATTCAGAACTATCCAGATATGCTGTTTTTGAATCTCTGACCCACCAAAATTGTAAGGATAAAAATGTTTTAAATTTGGGAACAATCAGTTATGCAGCAATAGATAACCAGTACTGGTAGTTTCCTATTATCTCACAGATTCCATTACTGTGATTAAAGTGTAAAATTTAGCTCATTGCAAGGAGTAGGGGTTTGGATTTACATCATGAATCCACTTCTAGTTTAGCCATAGGATTTTAAAAAGTTTTTTGGGGTGCCTGAGTGACTCAGTTAGTTGAACATCTGGCTCTTGATTTTGGCTCAGGTCATGATCCCAGAGTCATAGGATCAAGCCATGCATCAGGCTCCATGCTCAGCATGGAGCCTGCTTAAAATCTCTCTCTCTCTCTCTCTCTCTCTCTCTCTCTCTGCTCTCTCCCCTGCTTGTGCTCTCTGTCTCACTCTAAAAATAAAAAGCTTTCTTATACTCTGTTTTCTCATAACTAAAATGAAGCTTGCGATTTTTGATAAGATGGCAAGGTATATAAACCACCTAGTACATAGTAAACCACCATAGTAACCACCATAGTAAAGTGGGCACACTTTATATATGTTTATTACTGACTAGTAAAACAATACTAATTGTTAATATATTTGCATTGTTAATGAAACTCCTTAAAATGTAATGAAATCATCTGTGCATGCAATGCAACATTGAATTCAGATAATTCCTACAATATTTGGGCACTGTCCACTTACTAAAACAACCAACCTTACTGAAACCTAACAATATTCTGAAGGCCCATATATGCTCCTGATTCAGAAGATACTAGGGGTCCTGAAGGTTGCATTCGACACAGCTAGTGATCTGTCTTGATGCCTTACATCCCCTTAATCAAGGGATGTGTTCCATTCTACACTATGCTATATGATGAGGCCTTACAGCTGCAACTTCTTGTGAGGGCTGACCTTGGGTACTAGAGCTGTCTCACCCTAACCTGGAACCAGAAGTTCCCGAGAGTTTACTTTCCCTCAATCAGCCTACATACAGTCCATGACTGACAGGTCCTGGATTATAAAAGGACAGTTCAGGTGCCTTGAGTCAGGACAAACTCAGAAGTACAGTTTATTCTCCAGCACTCATCATAGGATCAAGCTGAGTCTGAGACTTCACCTGTAATTGAATCCCTGGGAGCCCTTTCTAAATCCCTTGTACTGGAATCCTTAGAAAGGGCTCCCAGGAGAAGGAGAAAAAGGTAAGCAGGCACAGAACACAGGGTGGGCTTGATCTCTCCCAGACACTTTTATTTTCTGTCTTTAAGAGGGGCGCCTGGGTGGCTCAGTTGGTTAAGTGCCCAACTTCGGCTCAGGTCATGATTTCACGGTTTGTGAGTTCGAGCCTTGCGTTGGGCTCTGTGCTGACAGCTAGCTCAGAGACTGGAGCCTGCTTCAGATTCTGTGTCTCCCTCTCTCTCTGACCCTCCCCTGCTCATGCCGTCTCTCTCTCTCAGAAATAAATAAAACATTTTTTTAAAAAAGAATAAATGTGGCCAGTCAACCCTGAGTCAATTTAACTGTTGATCTGGTTACTTGGAAATTAGCATAGATTAAGGAGGTTATTTATTTTTTGCAAGTTCAAAATTCCTAGAAATGCCACTGCTTCTAACCTAGCTGACAGTCAGGTAATTGAGTTATAACCAACATTGGTCAGAGGAGTACTATTCTTAGTTAAATTCAAATTATGCACACCGTGGGTAAACTACGTAATGCAAACAACATACTCAGTGATAATAAGGGGACTAATGAATGAATATATAAGCAATAATGCATTTCATACAATTCTAAAATTTCTTCTCAATAAAATTACAAACTCAGAATCACTCATTGCTCCCAAGAGAATGGAAAAAAGATTAATACATAATGAGCACTGCAGCCATGCCAGGCAATATCTTAAAATGTTTTATGTGTCCATCAATTTTCATACTCATAAAGAAGGGGTCCCACTTAATGAAGGAAGAATCTGAGAGTCAGAGTGTTTAATTAACTTGTCTGTGGTTACAGAACTGGTACTAAAAAAAATGGATTCAAGCCTATGTATGTATATACGCCCAAACCAGGCTCTTTCCATCCACAGTTATCTGTCATCAGTAAGAAAAATGCTTACTGTTGCTACACAACTCCTATAAAATAGGCAGTTTTGAGATCCGTAGAGGACTCTTCTTAGTATGCATATTAAAGACTGTTTTCAAGTCCTATCCATGTATTTCAGACCATATGGATTCACTCTGATGAATCCAATACCAGGATTCTGTGTGATATGCCTACATCCAGATTAGTCCTATGCTTAAACATGTAACATAAATATATTAATGTTTTCAGCTCTCCTTCACAGAATGTTACATCCCCATCTTGTATCGATTATCTGGGTTTGAAATGAAAGTAAGAAAGCAAACACGCCATTAGGCATATATTTATCTTATTGCCCAAATTATTTGGATTACGTTCATTAGTAGATATATTTCCAGAGCAGTAAATATTCAGTCAATAGATTTACAAGGGAACTTAACACGGACATAAGTAATGTAGAAAGATTGAGATAAGATAAGGTAGATATTTCACTTGAGCAATGAAACATGAAAATGCTCTCGGGAAGCTAGGGCAATTTTGAATTACATTGATGGAAGATTCCATTCAATTAATTTGACTACTCTTCTAGCCCTGCTCCATTCTCTGACTTGAGAGAATTCATTCAAATTCTATTAACCCATATTTACTTTTCTGGACCATTTCAGATCCCTGTTTCTGGACTGGGCATATACTTTTACAATATATAGCAAAAAGTCTTTAATAATGGGTGAAGGGTTGTGGAAACCTCTTTTCTCCAAAAATTCTACTTCCCCTATAGGAATTTTGCTTAAGAATTATCAAATCTTTGACTGAGAAATTTTTTATCCCCATGAAACTGACTATTGTATGCTCTGCTTAAATAGAGCATCTTCAAGTTCTATTGTAAAAAATATTCTAAGATATATGCAAAAAGAGCTTTGTCTATCAATTCCTGAGCTAAATATTTTCATAAAAGCTACATGGCCTTAATATGAATTTTTAAAATATTATTTGGGGGATGAACACCGAAGTAATGGTGTGGTAGTAAGAAGACAGAATTGAAAGATTGTGTCTTATAAAATTAATCAGTGATCAAAATGTGATCAAATGTTTTCACAACCTAATTGTTTGTCTATTATTTATCACCTGACATTCTGCAAAAGAGTTCAAAAATACATGTGCATAGCAAAAAGAGGAAGCAAACACAATGATTATTTCAACAAATGTTATACTGATTTTCAATCAGAATAGTCTTTGTGGCTTTGGTTCTCTGAAAATATCCAATATTCTATTGACTTGATATTCTTAGACATGATGTTCTAAGAGAGAATGGCCCAGATGTTAAATTTTAGGCATGCTATAACTATCTTGTTAAAAATCTAGCATACTGTAATCTACACTTCTTATGCCCCATTTCATACCCTTTCAGCCCACATTTTCCTCCACACTTTGCTGTGGTAAGCAGACCCTAACCTCCCTCGCTTGCATGGAACTTACATCTCTTGGGATTGGGATGGAGAGCACATAATAAAAGGGTAACGGTAAAAACTAAATTAAAAATATTACTGTTTAGGGGCTCCTAGGTGGCTCAGTCAGTTAAGTATCCAACTCTTGATTTCGGCTGAGGTCTTGTTCTCAAGGTTTTTGAGCTCGAGCCCCCCATCAGGCTCCACTCTGACAGTGCAGAGCCTGTTTGTGATTCTCTATTTCTCTCGCTCTCTGTCTGTCCCTCTCCATATGCATGTGCATTCTCTCTCTCTCTCTCTCTCTCTCAGAATAAATAAACTAAAAAATTACCATTTAATGGTACAGTGACTGGGAGGCTATTTTATATCTGGTTAGATAAGAAAGAACTCTCTGAGGACTTTGTTTTTAATTTAAACTTGAGATCTGCGTATCCATTTAAGATTTAGGGGAAGAGCTTCCAGGCAGAGGAATCAGAGAGTAGAAAGGGCTATGATTAGAGTTGTAAAAGGGCTATGATTAGAGTTGTAAAAGGAGACCAGTATGGTGGTAGCACAGGAAAAAGAGGGGAAGCATGGTAGAAGCTGAGATTTTTTTGTTGTTGTTGTCTATTTTCAGCCTTAAATATCCAATTCTTAACTGTATTCTACCTCCTGCTTGTTTTACAAAGAATTTTTCTTCAAATCTTCTAATGAAAGGAAGATCCAAGAAGACAGTTTATATTTATCCTGTGGTTTACAGAACCTGTCACACTGTTGAACATCTCAGTGTGGCAAACATGGCTAGTTTCTAGCCAATATCTCTTGTCCTCTCCTTAACAAACCTCAGATTTTGTGTAGAGTGTTCATATGCTTAGTTAAATTTATTTATCTTCCCAGATTTCCTCACAGCTAGAAGTGGTGACTGACCTAGTTCTGATCAATGAGATGTATATAGATGTTGTTATATAGCATTTTTGAAATTGACAAGGCCTAAGTGCAATGTATTTTGACAATGAACAATTTCCCTTGTTCTCTCCCATATCCATTCTTCCTGCTTTGAACATGGCCACGATGCCAGGGGTGGATCAGGCCACTTACAATCATGAGAATAAAAACCACACACCACCATGGTGGAGTACAAAACCAGATGGTTGCTGAGCCCCTGATGGAATCATTACACTGCTGGACTGCTTGCCCTATCTTCTTCATGCATGAAGAGAAATAAATGCTCTTAGTACTTAAACTATTATTAGTTGAGGGGGAAAAAAAACCCCACAGCTGCCTACCTTGGAAGAATATACAATGCAATTAGGGAGGCAATGTGAAAAAAAAAAACCAAAAAAAACCTAAGAAGTGATATATCTTCAAATCCAAATATACATATATCAACTGAAATATATGTTAATTTAGAAAATATTAACTTCTACTATGATGTTCAGGGTCTTCACTAATTTGCTCACCATGCTGGAATTTATAGTAGGCACTCAATAAATTTAGTAAACTAATACAATATATGAATGCTCAATGACTAAAGTATTTGGGATTACTCACAAAAGCCTTTGTAGAGAAAGTAAGTTTTGAAAAAAATGAAGGTGATATACATACAGAGAATAGAAATAGCATTCCAGGTAGGATAAAAATGCCACATTCAAACTTTAATTGATGAGCATCACTATGTGGGTAAGAATGACCAGGCTATGTTTCAGAGTCTGTGACTCCCTCTCTCTCTGACCCTCCCCTGCTCACGCTGTCTCTCTCTCTCTCTCTCTCTCTCTCTAGAAATAAATAAAAATATTAAAAAACAAAAAAAGAATGACCAGGCTAATGCTTTTGGAGATATGAAAAGAATATGGACAGGCTTATTAGATTAGATAAACATACAAAAAATAATAATTTCTTTTTCAGTGGATGTTCTAAACCTTACATTTATATCTGATAATGAAAGGAGAATAAAAGCTCCTTGGACAACAAGAAAATACTGTACCTGAGAAGGAAACTTGCCTGTGTGATATGAAAAGAAAGTACAATTATAATTCAAGACAGAGTATTAATGGATAACCATGCCTGCCAAGCCATACACACGCACACAAACGATAAAATGGTTATGGCATAAAAGTAATCCAGAATATTTATCTTCACATTTTAATCCATATGTATTACAAGAAACATGCACACAAAATCATTGTCAAGAACCGTGAAGGTACTTAGATTTCACTGCTGTTGTAAGCTCACAAGTTAGCCTGCCACAGTTGCATGGATACTAATAGAAGACACGAGGTTCCTGGAATAGAGAAAAAGAATGGTTTATTAAATGTGGCAAAAGAAGTAGCACATTCCGTGATAGTTGCCTGAACCTTAATTACTACAGACTGACATGAAGAAGACCAGATGTCATCTATGTATATAGCAGGGTAGATTATAAGAAAGGAACTTTAATCTTAGGGAATTTAGTCATTTATAGTTTATAATAAGCATGTATGCCCTTTGCTCCAAAGGGAAATACTATTTCTTTCTTCCAAAATAGTCCAGAAAAGATAGTTGAGGAACAGAAAGTAGTCAGTACTTCTTCTAACAAAAAATTCAGAAAAGTCAAGGTCAAGACATGGAGAACTGTCTTGCAACAACCATTTGAAAATACCTGGAGAAAAGTAAGTAGAAAGGTCATAATACAATAAAAATAATTTTAAAATTGGGAACAAAATATTAATTAAAAAATAAAGATAGTGACTGAGATAGGATGACTTCAAAAGTGATAAGAGGGGAAAATAGAAAAGATAAAATTGAGAGCAAAAATAGAACACAAAGAACTCACAAATGAGAAAGGTTGGAAATACTGCAGAATCTTTACCATGTAAAATACCATTTATGTATATTCTGTTAACTTCAATTCTAAAATCATTAACTGGGCACCAATTCTGTGAAATTCATCCTGGTAGGAGTTGGGGAAATTAAAACACAATAGACATGACTGATTCCTGTACTTGAGGAATACAGGTACATACCTGTAATCAAAAGTTTCCAGAATAAAGTCAATCTTTAAATATTTAGTACTTTTAGTGAAAATAATGAAATACTGGGGAATTTTTATTAGCTACTAAAACTTGGCTTGATGTGCTCGTTAGAAATTAAAGTACCATCTACAAAAGAGTCAATGAATGCTGTTTCACATGATGGCAGAGGATAACTTCTCAATGCAGCAGTCCTAAACTGTGAATGGCAACCAAGTTTTCAAACATTAGGATGAATTTCACTTAAAAGGTGGAGTATTGTCTTTAGCACCAAAAAACATTTCAGAAGAACATTATCTGAACCAGTTCACTGAAGAATGGCCCAGTAGATTTCACACAAATAGTTCTGCCTTGTCTTCATCGTGAACAACGTTTTCTTTGGAAAGTGCAACGATTTTTTTCCTAAAAATATGTTAACTTGTTATAGGACATATTATTGGCACTTTCAAATTAATAAATATTTAACTGTTTCTCAGTTTTAATATTTCATGTAGTAAAATTGATAGATATAACCTACGGAAATAGGAGCTCTTTGGTGTTCTCACCAAAACGTTTAAAAACTTTGGCCTAAGGAATGACATTTTCTTACAAAAATTAGAACACTTGCTATTATGGATGGAATTGTATTCCCCATAAAATCATGTATTAAAGCCTTAAACCCCAATGTGACTGTATTTGGAGGTAAGACCTTTTAAATAAGTAAGTAAATGCGGCTCTACAAGTAGGGCTCTCATGCAATATTACTTGCATCTTTATAATAAGAGGAAGACACACCAGGGGTGTGCACAGAGAAAAGCTATGTGAGGACACAGAGAGAAGACGGTCATCTTCAAGCCAAGGAGTGAGGTCTTAGGAGAAACCAAACTTAACAGTACTTTGATCTTGGACTTCTCACCTCCAACTGTCAGAAAACAAATTTCTGTTGTGTGAGCCACCCATTCTGTGGTATTTTGTTAAAGGCAGCCCTAGCAAACTAATAGCTTTGCTAATAATTAACTGAGCACTTACCATATGCCCAGCACTGTTCTAAAAATTTTATCTATTTCCTTATGTAATCATCACCTCAATCCTGGGTAGACAAGTAAAAATATTATTCCCATTTCACATATAATAAACTAACACACATGGGGCGCCTGGGTGGCTTAGTCGGTTAAGCGTCCGACTTTCGCTTAGGTCATGATCTCGCGGTTCGTGGGTTCGAGCCCCGCGTCGGGCTCTGTGCTGACTGCCAGCTCAGAGCCTGGAGCCTGTTTCAGTCTGTGACTCCCTCTCTCTCTGACCCTCCCCTGCTCACGCTGTCTCTCTCTTTCTCCCCTAGAAATAAATAAAAATATTAAAAAAAAATAAAAAAAAATAAACTAACACACAGAGTGGCAAATGTCACCAGTAGCACCAATATTAAATCAACCTTTCGAGTACTTTCTCTTGACCTCTAACCTATATTGCTTCCCTTGCAACTCTAAACAAACCTGTAAGTACTTAGGCCCCCAATAAGGCCTTTGTTATAGTAGTTTGGGGAAGTATCAGGACAAGACAGTCAGAAGTCCCTTTTCTAAAATAGTGCTGTCATGAAACAATGCTCAGCATCCCTCCTCATCAGGGAAATACACATCAAAACCACACTGAGATATCACCTCACGCTGGTCAGAGTGGCTAAAATGAGCAAATCAGAGGACTCTAGATGCTGGCGAGGATGTGGAGAAATGGGCACCCTCCTACACTGTTGGTGGGAATGTACACTGGTGCAGCCCCTCTGGAAAACAGTGTGGAGGTTCCTCAAAAAATTAACAATAGAACTCCCCTAGGACCCAGCAGTAGTACTGCTAGGAATTTACCCAAGGGACACAGGAGTGCTGATGCCTAGGGGCACATGTACCCCAATGTTCATAGCAGCACTCTCAACAATAACCAAATCATGGAAAGAGCCTAAGTGTCCATCAACGGACGAATGGATCAAGAAGATGTGGTTTATCTATACCATGGAATACTACATGGCAATGAGAAACAATGAAATCTGGCCATGTGTAGCAACATGGGTGGACCTTGAGGGTGTTATGCTGAGCGAAATAAGTCAGGCAGAGAAGGACAAATACCATATGTTTGCACGTATAGGAGGATTAGGAGGAACTTAACGGAGGACCATGGGGGAGAAGAAGGGGGAAATAGTGGGGGAGGGAGAGAGAGGCAAACCATTAGAGACTCTTGAATGCTGAGAACTGAGGACTGATGGGTGGGGGGGAAGGGGGGAGATGGGCACGGAGAGGGGCACTTGTGGGGATGAGCACTGGGTGTTATATGGAAACCAACTTGACAATAAACTATTAAAAATAAACTTTAAAAAATAAAAAATAAAATAGTGTTGTGACATTCCTTATTTTTGGAAAAAAAAATCTACTGTGGCCAAAAGCTTAGAGATTTTAGGGACTCAGTATCTACCTAGGAGCAACATAATTAACTAGTAAACCAAAAATTCAGGTTTGATTTTCAACATCTTGTGCTTTAGTAGCACTACAAACATTTGATCTTGGCAAGGAACCATGACAATTCGAAGGAGTTTTTTCACCCCACGGGCGGTACGACTGTTTTGGAGCACGTTGTACGTACATCCTTCTTGGCACCACTTACTCTTCAGCACGTCTCCAAGTTTGCAATTGTATATTTATTTTTTTATTTTATTTTCTTTCTCTCTGGACCAGACACTGCTTGAGCTCTCTCAGTATCTTTTTGGCTCACCTTTTTACTCTAGCTGTTGATGCAGCAACCAACTGTGTGCAGATGTGGCCAGCAAGTGCCTTTCCTCCCATGCACTATTTATCTATTGATTTCTCTACCACCACGTAATGGGATGATTTCAGGAACCAGCTGACCCATTTGAAAATGTGGAACTACAAAGGAGTGAATGACACGTGGAACAGTACATGATGCATGGGGGACAACCAGTGGATAGCTAAGGCAGCAAGCCCGAGATACGTTCTAAATGGCTTCTCAGGAGGCTCCCACTAGGATTGAGTCCAGTTCAATGACATACCATTCCTTCCTTCTGTTTCTCTCACTCCGGTGTGTGTCCCCTACTCCTGATCCTTTGGTTTTTGCTCCCCAAATAAACCATATCTAAACCTTTGTCTCAGCTTTGTTTATGGGACAATTCAGGCTGAGACACTACCTATCTTGTCCACTCAGCTGTAAGCTCCATAAGAGGGAATATGTTGGGTTTCCTCACCATTAGTAGAAGGATGACATATAATAAGCATTTGTGAATTAATTAATTCATAGAAGCAGCTATGATCCCACATAACATTTCCACATATAATTCCATTAGGAATTTCTTTACATTTAATAAACCAATTTATAAAATACCTCCCAAAGATTTTAAAGAATTCACTTCGGGCCTAATATGAATTTTGCAGTCAGGAATTCTTTTTATCACCCTTTAAATTCCTAGAACAGATCAGTTGCAGTAAAGAATGGGACACCCAAACTGGGAAATGGTGAAGAATGAGAGAAGAGAGATAAATTAAGAGGAGGGTGTTGGAGGAGGTCAAGAAGAGGTTGTGACATCGGATGACCCAGGATCTGGCCCCAGGCAATCAGAGGCTCCTTGACCTCTCCCTTACCCTTAGAATGTACATTCTGCCTACCATTACCACAGCTGGAGCTGTTTTCAAGGACCCAGCCTTGAAGAGCAATGTGTTGCTGTGACCTCCGGATGCTTTACGTGGCTGAACACAGCTGGGCCTCTATATAAACTTTGAAGATTCTGGCAGATGGGTGTAGAGGTCTACTCGCCTTGCAGTGACTCAGATAAGACTTGTAGGGCAAGTTCCTTTGTTTATTAAATCTGCCAGCTACCAAAGTGGAGTGGTGTGCCTTTTTCTTTGGTCTCAGGTCTCTCCTTGACCTCTATATACCGGGACCAGTTTGTGGTCTGAGATCCCCCAGGGCCACTCTGAGGAAGGGCACCTGGGGTGGCCTATAGGGGTAGAAGGCAGAGGGGGTGCACAAGGGTGTATCTTGGAAGCCTAACAGTGCAAGATACAGGAAAGGCTTGGACATGTGCACAGCTTGCTTTGTCCTTTAGTTTACTCCATCTCTAGGGATAAACAATTATCTTCTTGAAGATGATCAAATAAGCCCTAGGATGAAACTGATCAGAAGCCTTTCGATTGGATTTTTGTGAAAACTACACCAGTAGGAGAATGACAGAATGAGGGAAATTACGGTTTGGAAACAGACATTGTCTGGAAAGAAAGCTAGGAAAAATGGAAACAAAAATAAAAACAAGATTACTGAGGAGGGGGTGGGGGGAGAGGACAAATTAAACAAAGGAGCTGAGCTATCACTGACTGCAACTCAGCAATGAAAAGAAAGATAGAAAAATGTGCTCTGAAATTTATTTTTTATGACATCCCCCCCCCTCAGTTTCTAGTATTGTCGCTATTGTTTTTTAAACCTCCTTGGTATGGCTCCCTGCCGTGACAATAATTTCCCTAGAATTAACAAACTGGATTTTATCTACCTTTAACACATCAGATAACTGAAAAAATGTAGGAGGCAATTTGCTGAGGAAGAAAATAAAGTTTATGTGTAATATTAAATTAATACTTCATCATGCTGTTCAAACTTGCCACAAGTTGGATAGGATGGCTGCAGAGGAAGCACTTTGGCCCATTTAAAGCGTCTCTTTGCCATCCATGCCTATCGTTAAAGGACTTCTTGGCAGTCACTCATTGAGGTCCAGGTGGTGTTTCCGTAATGGGCCAGGGATGGAATTTGATCTCAGAAAATGGATGTGGATTTAGTCTTGAAAAACTGTGGATGTGCAGAGTTTTCTGACATGCTACCAATAACCCTGATTATTAGATATTCCCTATCTCAACTGATAGCAACTACTATCTTTAGCTTCTTCACCTCTACTGTTTCACCTATGTAGACAATCACCAAGTTCTGTCCATTAAACTGGATAATAAAATTCGCTTTGTTCTCTGTCTCCAAAGTATAAGTGTATTATATTTTAGCATATATATCTTGCTGTGATTGATATGTCCATTTCTTTAGTATACCATATCTTTCATGAAGATGACGGTGCTGCACAGTAAGCTCCCCCATAGTCAGTCAGCTTTTGCTCAAACACTTCCAGTCATACTACTCAATGAACCACTTAGAAATGGATCTGGCTTCTTTAGATATAATAAGCTATTCGTTATTGGAGGTCTCAGATAAGACTGGACTGGGAAGTCCCTTAGGTCCCCTCCAGGCCACAAACTTTATGTTTCTATGATAAAGCAAAACCAAAAACAAGGACACATTCTCTTTGCATACATTTCTCTTGTCCACAGTATTAAAACTGCCACTCTCCTACTCAGTGTGCTATGCAGGGTGTAATAAACCGTGTGCTCACGGTATACACTCACTGAGTTTCTGTTATGAAAGATAATCCCACAAAGATAACGTGCTTGCTATTTAGTAATTTCATGTAAAACATTTTGATTTTGCAAAATGAGAGTAAGTATTATTTAATATCCATATTTATTTACTGGTCTTCTTTCTGTGATGAAATGGCACCAGAAAGAGAATTGGCTAGCAATAACCTCCAAACAGTTTTAATAAATTAGAGAATAAGAATGAAAAGGAAACATTAAAAGTTTAAGGGGTTTTTTTTTTTGGACTAGATAATACAAACCGAAAGGCCAACTTAAAGTTTATAAACAACAAAACCCATCAACCAGAAATCTGTTTGCATCGCTGTGAATTCAGAAGGCTGTATATGATTGTATTCCACCTCAAGGTATTTATTTTGTCCACATGTAATAAAGAATAAGCAATGCATCACATTTCATGCACTTTCATGCATTTGACTTGGCATGGCTTTAATCTGATTAAAACAAAACTAAAGTTGCTTCTTATAAGAGTAAAAATGCTTCACTTAAGAACTTAAAGAGCTCATCTGCTGAAAGCTTCAGTGCTTCTCATTCTTGTGAACACCTATGATGCCTAAATAAACCTTTCTGTGGTGTAATTTTCTTCATAAGTATGATGGATCAATATTCCCTGTAGATCAAAATAGCTACTTCAAGAAAGAAAATTACTTGAGACAGCTATATTATGGAAAAGCTAAATACATGCACTAGATGGGAATAAAACATATTTCTTCACACTTTCCTGTATCCATACATCTTGCATTGTGACTTTGCTATTCCTCTCCCTAAAGAGTCTATTTCCCCTCCCATTGAATCTGGACTGGCCTTGTGACATTTTGACCAACAGATTGCAACAGAAGTCACAATATGCCAGTTCTGAGACTCAAGAGACATGCATGCTCACTTCTTCTCTTTCTCAGAACCTTGTTACCATAGGAAAGATAAGCTCAGGCTAGCCTCCTGGATAATGACAAACACATTACCCAGCCAACAGTCAGCGAAACCCTAGACATGCGAGTGGAACCATCCTAGATTACCCAGCTCCCAGCCAACTTGTAACTGACCATGACACATTCTCAGGCCCTAGAGAGATCAGCCCAAACCATAAGAACTGCCTAAACTAGAGAGCTTATTGTTTTTTCCACTACATTTTTGTAGTGGTTTATTACACAGCAGTAGATAACCTGTAAATGACAGTTGTCTACAAGAGTGTTGCTTAAAAGAGGCAACAAAAGAAAACGAGGCGGTCCAGTGAAGTTAAGGGAGTGCTGGAGCATTTTTTTTTAACTGCAGAAATTCAATAACAAATCTCAGTTTTCCAACATGCAACTGATTCTAGAAATCAAGTGCAATTGATGTGGCTATTTGTAAAAGAAAAAGGAGTTAGCATAGAAATTATTATAGTCAGGAAGATGACTGAAAGTCTGAAGTACCAACAACAGGAAGATCGGTAGAAAACAGAAACCACGGAAGCTGTGATTGTCACCTGGTAAATACTGATTAAGGAAAATGGAAACAAAAAGGTATAAAAAGCACAGCCTGAGCATAGGTGTGGACTGTGGGCCCTGCTCCCACCCCAGAGATTACTGCCCATTTCTTAGCACTGTATTCAGGATGAAATGGCAGATTCTCTGAAGCTGTTAAAGCAACGTCTTAATGTTTTTGCTTTCCAAGTGGTGAGAGTTCTCTACTTAAATTAGTATCCCTCCAAAGAGCTGTGTTAGTGAGCAGCATAGGAGACCTGGGTAAACCTGCCATCTTGGATTTACTCCCTACCCTCCAGTTTGGTCCTTTAAAATTGAGGTTTTCCTCACTTAAGAGTATAAAACCTGCCTGAGTTAAATTTTTTGCCTTTCACATTAGATTGAACAGTCAAGGCCATTATCTTTAACATTTTCCTCACCCTCCCTACCTGCTTTTTCAATTCAGTTAAAGAAAGTCATGAACTGAGAACTGTTTAAAATGCACAGTTCATAAATCTTTTGATCTGGGAACAATTCAATACTCAAACCACATAGCTGCCAACTTCCACTTCTTCACCTTTGTTCTATATTTTGATTTGGGAAGACACAATGCCAAGAGAACATGATGTATCCTGGGGAGTGGGAGAGTATAAGCATCCATTACAAAGTAGGAATAGTCTGAAGTGTGACTTTAAACCTGCTATTAATCTCCCTTCTTCATTTTATTGAATTATTCCGTAGATCCATAAGCCAAGAGATGAGAAAAGTCGATCAACGTATTCACAGCAAAGTGCTAAAAAACAAAACAAAACAAAACAAACAGACAAACAAAACAGGCGTAGTGCAAAGTGATCATTACTGATTTGGGCATCTCAAGACCAAAAGACTAAGGTCTGAAGGACAGTTGTGTATGGATTCAGACAGTACATAAAAGCCTCCTCCATACTTTGAAGCTGTTAGGCTAGAGATCACTGCCTTTGAGAATAGGCAATCTGAGGTGTCCTCCCAAGGAGGAAGTTTTTGCATACCAGTGAATAACAGATTAAGTGGGCGGGGGGGAGAGGGGGGGCACTGAAGTTTGACAATTGTTATGGTAGTACTGTTTTGAACTGCCCGTTTGCAGACCTACCTGGGGAGACAGTCCTAGAGTTAAGGAATAAATTCGCTTCTGAAAGGATTATAAACCCTGTATGTAAAAAGCATGTAAGAAATTAAGCGGCAAAGAAAGGCTGAAAAGGAAGGCCTTAGCTGTATCTTTAACAGCCATTCCCTTAAAGAAAAGAAAGAGAAAGTTGGAGAAGATTCAACAGCACATAACATTTGTTAAATCTGAATGTTGAGTTTTTTTCTTACTTTTCTATCTTTTCTTTATGTTTAAAATAGTTCATAAGAGTGTACATATAATAAAAAAGAAACAAAATGAAGTGAAATAATCTGACGGCCCACAATAGAACTTGCTGCCTCCTAGGAGATGTTTAATGATAATACAAAAAGAGATGTCTGAGTGAATAGGTAGGCCTATTTTCTGGCCTACTTCTGAATGCCAGGTTTCAATGAGACTTAGAAAAAAAGACCTTTATCTGGCGGGGTGGTGAGTCTCCTACCTGTAATGCACATTTCCTGTATCTTCTTTGGTACAGGTCTGTTTTCCGTGGGGTGGTCACAAGAACGATACATTCTAACAGCAGTGGTAGAGCATAAATAATTCTCTGAATGTAATAGAGGTCTTATGTGCTTAAAAACTTGGCAAGTAATCCCAATTTCTTCACCTGATAGAGTGAACTCCCTTATTATCAGAATGATAAATTTGGTAGTTTGACTAACAGGAATTTGAATGAATTCCCTTAATAAAGGTATGAGAAAACATCTCTATAGATTTTTGGTGAAAAACAGACATTCTGTCGACTTCCTTCAAGTTCTCAGTCTACTGACATGTTAATATTGTCACGTGAAAAATAACCACGTGCTAAATCCGGATGTTTGGTCTCTTGCCCCTAAAGGATCTTTTCCTATGATCATATCCCCAAGGTGCCAGCCGTTCACCTGGAGCTCTGCCCACTTGGCTGTGTGGTATTGCTTATCTAGAACAATGAGAGGCAAGTTAGAAAGCAGCGAAGAGCTGCCCTTCCCATGTGTTTGCTAAACACAAAAAGGCAGGTGAGGAGCATACAGTTCGGTGAGCAAGAGGCCGTCAGCCTTACAAATATGTAGTTTGAAGCATTGGAAGGAACAAGGGCCCAGTAGGTGGCTGATCTGCTGCCTCTCTACTCTGTGTGGGCCCTTAAATCCTTTCCTTTGAGCTCCCTAATATAGCTCTTCTAAGGGATAACTATTTAAATAGAAAGCTCCCACTGTTTGGCAAGTCAAAAAGCATCAGTTCACTGTTCTAACAGCTCTACAGCAGCTCTGAAAACACAGAGATGGGTGAGCAGGAATCCCCAAAATAGTCTATTTGATCTACCAGAAGTCACTTAGTCACAGTGCTGCAATTGAGAAGGGAAAAGTCTTTCCTCTGGCCACTCCTTTTCATCATTAATATCCTCAGAGATATTCAAGTAATAAGTTAACTTGTAGAGACTCTGCTTCTTGCTCACCTGCAAGTAGGACTTCCCGGTGATCCCATACTATAACGGTCCATTTATTTATGATCCTGCTGAAGTACTATGCAATGCCTTCACAGCCGTGAGGGGGAGCCTCACTTCATTCATGGTGACACAATTATTCTAAAGACAGGTTGCAAAGTATGCAAGAATTCATCTTTAAGTACGGTCAGTCAGAAATGAAAAACTCAATACAAACTTAGGGGTTAGAGTCATTGGAAACTATATACGAAATGCGAGGCATTCAGGGGGAAATCTACATGTAAAACAGCAGCTGCACCAATCATGAAAGTGAGTAGATAGTTTAGTACTCTGTGTTATGTTACAGATGATAAATTCAGGGTTAAGATAAGGGAGAGATTACTTAGGGGCAAAGAGATAAAAGTTTCGCGGAGTTCGTGACAAAAGAATTAAGGTTTGATGTGAGTACCAGAAAGGGTTCGGTAAGATGGGACAGGTCTAATGTCAGAGTAAAACAGACTGTATAAGGACAGGTGAGCACAGAACCAGTGAGCACAGGAGATGAAATGAGCTCGGAGTGTGTGTGTGTGTGTGTGTGTGTGTGTGTGTGTGTGCGCGCGCGCCCTCACCTCTTGATAAACGCATAGTTGAAAAGAGCAGCAATTAAACATGTAATACCATGTGTAGTTTAAAGTAATTTTTTTCCATTTGTCTCAGGTGTAGTGATGGAAGAAAGAAGGAAGAGAGCCATTTTTCCCTCTAATTCTACTGTAAATATTACCGTTAGCTGAAAAATACTAAAAGAGAACAAAATTGAGGCTACAGAAAAGCATGGCTGAGGACCAAGTGACATGTACAAATTTGAAAACTTTGACCCTATTACTTAAACTCTTCCTAAAATATATGAAATGTTCAAATGACTTTTTTTTTTGTAAAGTTGAAGGGAAACAGTTCAAGCCCGTGTCTTTGTGGTAACAGGACATCACAGCAAGAAATGAAAGAAGTACCAAATGTCCCCAGGGCTAGTTGACACTAAAGAATTTCTAAATGCAGCTTCAAAGGGTTTGTTTTTTTTTTTTTTTTGTACTGCTTGTTAACTTAAAGGATATGTAAAATCATTCCAGCTGTTAAATGATCCATCACAAAGAAATAGATACATAACCAAGACTTGTTTGAACACAGGACTATGCAATTGCTGTTCTGCTGTGTCATTTAGACACAGGGGCACAATCTCCTAAAGTGAGACTTTTCACATTTCGAGAAAAAGGTATGAAGGAAAGAGTAAAAAGCCATTCTCTAACCAATAATTCAATCTTGTTTTTTCTTCCATTCTCATTTCTACCAGCAGAGTACAATATATGCAGGTGCTAGAGCCGCACTTTCAATATCACTACTGTTTGAGAAGGTACTGTTTGAGACAGCCTGATGCTGTCTATCTTGCTGCAAGAGACTCACTGAGTAACATCATTCGATTTACAGAAAACAGCTTTGACCTAGTGCCAGGCCATTATGGAATACCCTTGTGATAAATTCCTCTAGTTAGGTAGCAGATACAATACAATCTAACTTTAGCCATACATAACAATTCTTTCCTTGATCTGTACAAGGAAAATGAATGAAAACACCACAATTTGACAAGGACAAAGGATGCATAGACAGTATAATGGCTCTTTCAGAGATTCTGACCTGACTAGCCCTGAAATGGATATTTTTATTACATGACCCATATAAGAAAACCCGGGGGAGAAGTTTAACATAAGGGCCACAACCCAAAAAGCAAAGATGTTTCATATACATCCCTCTCTAGGTAACTAATGGAGTTCCACAGCCCATTTTTTTTCCTACACATAAGTATTTAATTCCCAATGCTGAGTTAGAAGCCCGCTACACACTAGATACTGGTTTGTGGAGATATTAAATCCTAGTATATTAAAGTGATAGACTTTTCAAAATATGACTGAATTATTCATTAAAGATACCAGGAATCATGGTCGAAAAGTAAATGTGAAAAATATCTATTATCTACTAGCACTCTCAAACTTGATTTTCAGCCACGAATGGAATTTTATCCTTTAACAGTCTTTCAATAGTGATTGAGTTTTGTTGGTGATTTAATTCAAAGGAAATAACTGTGGGGCCCCTGGGTGGCTTAGTGGGTTAAGCGTCCGACTTTCGCTTAGGTCATGATCTCGCGGTTCGTGGGTTCGAGCCCCGCGTCGGGCTCTGTGCTGACTGCCAGCTCGGAGCCTGGAGCCTGTTTCAGTCTGTGACTCCCTCTCTCTCTGACCCACCCGTGCTCACGCTGTCTCTCTCTCGCTCCTAGAAATAAATAAAAAACATTAAAAATTTAAAAAAAACAAAAACAAAGGAAACAACTGTGATTAGAATCCATTCACTTCACTACACAATAGCATTCCCCACCCCCCCACCCCCCAACTCTGAGTAACATTCACTGGAAACACACAAAAAGATTTATAGACTCTATGGTTCCTTTTATAAACTTTGTGATAAAGCTATAATCTACTTTTGTAGACAGGATTACTTTTCTGACTGATTAATAAAAAGCATAAGTGCATTTTATGATTAAATAGATAAAAATTTAGTGAGAAATATATATTGCTGCTATTGGATTCCATTTGTCTTCTTTTTATTTTTAAACAAATAAAATCTTTGTAGTTTAGAAGCCCAAATGGCTTACACACTTAATATAACCAGGAAAGATCTTTTCTTTTTTTTTAATTTGCTACAGTTTGGTATTGTTTGAAACAATAAACAGGATTGTTTCAGGTAATAATAACTTTAAATGGTATTTGTATCTGAAAAAAAAAATGGCCAGAACAGAATACTATAAGCAAAATATGTCAGTAAAATTTTTTTTCCTGGATTATCAAAGCAATACATCCTAATTATAAAACACTGATGAAAGAAAAATATTTAAGCAGACAGTTTATCCATGGATTATGTTTTCTTATCTCTTTATTTTCTCAACTTGGTTTGGAATTCTTATAGCACTTTTATAATCTAAAGAGATACATTTCAATGTCTTAATTGTGGAGAAAACTGTAACAGGAAGCAGGCCTGTCAAAAGAAAGCACATTAAGGCAAGAAGGGTGCATCATATAGAGATCTGCCACCTAATTCTTCCTTCCTTAGTAATATGACTAAATAATATAAAGGGCTCATCTAAGATCATTAATTAACATGGATGCTTTGTTTTACAATGTACACTGTCCATTTTTGGACATGCATGTATCCATCAAATCTCATTGAAATATGATAAATTCAAGAAATGTTTTGGGTGCCATTTAAAAATAAATAAATAAAAGAAAGATATGGCACGGTCCCTGCCCTAAAATGTTCATAGTCTACTTAATGACACAACATTAATACACATTGAACGATAAGAAACAAGATTTAGCTGGCAGTTTTTGCTAGTACTGCAACAGAAAAGCAGAGAAGTGGCCATGGGATTAAGCTTATAGGTATCAAAGTAGACTCTATAGAAAGGCTTTTGCCATGGATATAAATTTTAAGCATAGGATAGAATGGAGTCACCAAGGTAGTTCAATATAAAGAGACATGAAAGATTAACTCAGACTCTCAGAGGAACTGTAGAATTAGAGATAAGAAAGGAAAAGGGCCCATTTTATGGAATGTCATTAGAGTGGTCAGAGTCGAGGGAGGGGCTTAAAACAATGCAGGGAATGGCTGAAGAGGGAGGCTGAAATTTCCAGCCAAAAAAGACCAAGAAATAAGCAAGAAACTAAAAGACATGAAAAGGTAAATATTCATTCATTCATCCAGCAATTATCTGTGGAGCCTAGACTATTTTCCCACCACTGCATTAGGAAATGGGGAAGCAATGGAGAATAAGACAGACAATGTCTCTGCTTCCATAGAACTTTGATTCTGGTTGGAAGAAACAAAGAGAAAATACACAAACAGTAAAACATGAAATAATAATAGGTGTTATGCAAAGAATTAAGATGATAGGGCGAGGTTACAGTTAGGGACTAGGTAGATACTCTGGTCTGGTAGTAAGGGAAGACTTCTCCAAGGAGGTGATGTTTAATCTGAGACCTGTCACTTCAAGGAACAGTCAATGTGAAGAGCAGGAAAGATGCTCAAAGAAGGAACAGCAAAGGCAGAAAGTAAATCAAAGCCCTGTGTGTCTGGAGCTAAGTGAACAAGGGGGAGCGTAAAATGACACGAAAGAGAGAGGCAGGGTCCAGAATATAATCATGTAAAAGGCAAAGATAAATGAAGTTGATACCTTTTCAATTATATAACGGTCTAAATGTTTTCAGACTCTTTTAATATGGAAAACTAGCGTTTGTTTTTCTTTCCCTCTGTTAAATTGGAAAGAGGAAACCAAAATCTGTCCTCTCACCTACTTGGAGCTTTGAAGGAATAAGACTTGTTTGGACACACAGAAAGGGGGTGTGAATTAAACTTTGAGTTAAGTAAACCATCAAAGTCTATGGTAAAAGGGGTGCCTGGGTAGCTCAGTTGGTTTAGCATCCGGCTTTGGCTCAGGTCATGATCTCATGGTTTGTGAGTTCGAGCCCTGCATGGACTCTGTGCTGACAGCTCGGATCCTAGAGCCTGCTTGGATTCTGTGTCCTTCTCTCGCTCTGCCCCTCCCGCGTTCATGCGCTCTCTCGGGCTCTCTCTCTCTCTCTCTCAAGAATAAATAAAAAAAAACATTAAAAGAAAAAAAATTTTAAAGTCTATGGTAAAAGAAATAGAATGAAGGTTTGAGTGAAGAGGCAGAGTAGCTTAGAAAGCAAGAATTCCAATAGCCTTGGGGCTCACAGAGCTCATTGTATCCTGACTCCTCACCATTCTCTAAGAGGAGAAAGAACTGACCTTTAGGTAATGGACTTGAGGTGAGGCACAATGTCTGGAAAACCAGAGATGTGGGCCCATTTCTTGGAAAGAAACTGGGACTCCAGAAAGGAAGGCTATCTGATAACTGTAATGGCAGACAAGAGGTTTTCTCAAATAAGATGGTAAGATGGAATGAACTCTATTTAAGAGAACATAGAAATGTAGTATACTTTTTGCAAACCTTACTTTATGTACTTAGATTCATTTCAGTAAAAATACATAGGCAAATTCAAGTTTACACGATTCTGTTGGATGTTTAAATTGGCATTTCTCAAAATTCTGTGGACTATAACAAGACATTATGAAAAAAGAGTGCCCCATGTTCAAATACATCCAGGAAACATTGGGTTAAATATTCTTTAATGTGTTCTTTTTTCTTTTACTTTTTGTTTTTTTTACCTGCAGGACTTCTCAGAGCCTTTAGCTATGCTTATGTTCATTATGAACATGAAAGTAGAAGATACAGAATTTAGCATTTTCTCAACTTATTTGATCAAAAAAACCTTTCATTTTTCCTTCAGAACATTTACTAGAACTAATCTTCAAAATATGCACTGGAATGTAAGTTTGGGACTAGACTGTATTAACAACTAAAATGGGAAAAAGGACATGGACAGTGAAGACAAGTTAAACACAATGTAAGTTAACTCACAGAGTCAGGTAACCACTGCATAAGAACACTTCAGGAATATTAAACCTTATTTTGCTAAATATGTTAGTCCTTATTATAAATTACGCATAAATCTTACGAATAAAAACAAAGTTATACAATCAGAATTATTTCATAAATATTATATGCCATACTCAGCTATTGGTAGTTTTGTTGCACAACTCAGTTAAACAAAACCACCTCTACTCTAAACTCTTTAAAAGAGATAAGAGGTGACATTTTACATAATGTTCTCTATTTACCACCACCATTTTTATAGATTTAAAAATGTATGAAATAATATAAGGGATAAGAGAGCCATATGGTAAAGATTAATTTAAATAATTTTATTGCATCTGTTAAAATCAGATAAATAAACCTTTATCTTAGTGAGTAAAATTAGCTATTGAGTCTCTGATGTGTAGATCAATATCTACAAATGGACCTGCAAACTTCTTTCAGTAGATCCTGGAGTCACATACCACTGGCACTTGCCCTTCTCAGTCACTTCAACCCTTCTTGCTTTGCTGGGATTCCCTGTGGGGAAAAGAAGGTGCCGCCAGCAGCGTTACATTCTTGCTAAGTCAGTGTCTCTACACACTGTAAGTACCCTCCCCTTCACCACCCAACTATCTTCAGAAACATGGGAGCCCTCCCCACATTGTAGTCTACTCACAGAGCCTTTCATTGGCTTAATGTGGAATCTGACTTCCGAATGCTCTATTAATAATAGATTGAAAGATTAACTTTATAATTTCAGAATATGAAATACAAGACTTCATAAAAATATTTTCACATTTTAGTTTCCTTGGTAATTTTGCTGAAAATGAAATTTCCTCTTGATTGAATATTCATTTGGTCCAATCCAATTAGACTAACTTTTGTTACCAGATCACCAGAAAGTGCCATTAAACCGAAGTCACATTGGAGTACTGTATAATGGTCACTGTTATAAAGATAGTTTCGCTACACCATGACTCTCCTAAGAGCTTTTTTGTTAAAACACATAATTGTACTATAATACATTTAAAAAGCAAGAATTCTAGTAATCCATGTACTGTGTATATTAACCTACTCCCAATATTCAATCCTTATGATTTTACTATTCAAGATAAAGTTTGGAGGCACCAGTGCTCTATTATTTCAATTTAGAATCGTTGTATGTCTGAGTAGCATGGAAAAATCAGATAGTTATGTTTCACATCTTGAACAAGTCAGATGTAACTATACCCAAAGAAGTTTCCTTTCAAGTCTAAAGCATAAAGTAAAGTCCTGATAAAATCATGTTTGTAGAAACTGAACCATTGAAATGTCTCAAGGAGATAGGTAGAATCATACACAAGAAGAGATGGGTGTGGAAAAAAAGATATCTATTCTTGCGGTACTGGCATGGAGTGCTCACCTATCTCTGTAGGTTCCAGAAAAATGGAGATGTCAAAGACATGGGAGGGTGACATAAACCATTTTTAAATCTAACATCTTTTAAGTGCCCTCCCAAGAGGACTGGATGGTTGAACAGGATAAAAAATGCTAGTGATAACAGTGATGTGTATTGAGAATTGCAAACATGAGTCTAACCTGTCTCCCCATTTTGAGAATTCTGTTAAAATGCTTTGCAAAATTTTAAGAGTGGGACATAAAGGAAATTTATCTACTGCCATTTTCCGATGCAAATTACTTAAATCTATTAACATATTAAATTTCAAACTATTAGTTCAGTTCTATAACTATTCTAGACAAAGCAGAGGAAAGGCACTGCCTATTGCCATTTGTATTTCCTAAGTTCAATTTGATATCAAAAGCCCCTAGAGTTTAAAAATAAGTGATGCCATTGAAAGAGCTCTCTCAACACTTATCAAGCACTTTCCATAAGCTAGGCTCTGCTGAATGACCTTTACGTGAGACAGCTCTTTTAATTCTTTTTTTATAAAGATTTCTTTTTAATTTTTAAGTAATCTCTACACCCAAAATGGGCCTCAAACTCACAACCCCAAGACAGAGTCACACATTCTACCTACTGAGCCAGCCAGGCATCCCCCAACTCTTAATTCATTAAACAAGCCTTTGCTGTCAGTACTATTATTAACCTCATTTTAAAGATAAGGACATATTGATAATATATGGTAGGGCTGAAATCTTTCAAGAATATTTACAGAATTATATATTCTTTTATTCAAGAATTTAGAAAGTAACTGCAGATAATACTACAGTGAATGGTAGGATTTTACATCGATAGCCTATTGTCCAAAATGAATGTATAAGTAGCATTAGGTATGGAATGAGGGTGGGAAGTGGTATTATGTGGCTTACTCCCAAACTGACATAAGATTTTAGAAAAGTAGACTATACATAAATCAGCCATCATAGCACCTGAGGATGTTACCTTTTTGTCTCGAGTCACCTTTGTTTTTCCCTTTGCTCCTATTCTGTTCTTTTCCACTGCTTCCTCCTCCAATATTATTACTCTTGTTTTTTTGTTGTTGTTGTTTTCTTTTGTTTTTATTCCCCAGGTATTTAAAACAGTATTGAAGGTTTTAAAGTTCTCTGAGGCATCTCTTGAAATCCCCTGGGAGGAAAGCAATGCAAATTTCAAAAGAAAAAAAGGAAGAAAATTGTAAAGTTTCACAGTTTATGAGCACTTCCCTATGACCAATGCAGTTCTATATTCTTTAGCTCTGTAAGCATTCTCCTCAATTACCTTCCACTGTAATTTATAGATATCTCTTTTATATACTACAATGGTTTAAACTACTTTACATTGAAATCTATTCCAATTTAAGTTAGGTATTTTTCTAAAGTGACAAAGGAGTAAGGGCTTATGAAAAATGCTCGAACATGAAGAAAAACTGCTTATACTATGTATAGAAAACCATGGAACTTTTTAATGTAAATTCTAGGAAGGAACAAATCAGTCAGTTTGCTTTGATTTATACAAAGATCTAAGAACAAATCATCAATTTGTGAACATGTACAAAAAAAAAATGGAGGTGATAACCAATAGAGCTTGTGAGAAGTCTACGTTATCAGAACCTTTCATTTTATGAAATTTCATTTTATGAAAAACAAACGATAGGCCTGATAGATATAAGGAAAACCTCAATGTAATCTGTCCAAGAATCCATAGATGTTTGTATCTGACATAAGAATCAACCATCTCAAGCTTCATATGTGAACCCATCAAATTCCCTGGGGATGCTCCTTTGTCAAATAGTAAAACTAAGGGATTGGAGGAAGAAATGCACACAGGAGTTCAACTTCCATATAGATTTAAATCAGTAAAGGATCACTGACTAATAAGACTTTAAACGGAATTCTTGCCATTATTACTATGATTATTATTTTAAGTGTTTGGGATATTTTAAGCATAATCCACCTTGACGGTTGTTGAAAAAACAGCCATTATTGACCTCGCTGGGGACTCACAGTCAAATTTCTATCGTTAAGAGGTGGTGTTTGTGTAACCCTGCTTTCTGTCTTTAATTTAGCAGATCTGAGTATGCTTACAGGGTGTGATTATTACCTTTTCCATATTTTCAATGTTTCAAATGTAGAAGATGTTTCACATCCTACAGAAATGGACACAGCTACGAATATGAGTGGTCTGTATTTAAGAGTTAAATCTGGAGATCACCCTAAACATACAATGTCTGACCTTCAAGCTTCCGTGGCCTTTGAGAGGCTGGCTGAGCTGCTGACTTCATAGGGAAACTCAGCAGGGCAAGGGCCTATTGATAGCTTTTATCATTCAGTTGAGAACTTGGAAGCATGTTTATTATTTATAGGGCTGTTTCAAAAATGCAGTTATACTTATTTTTTATTAATTGACTTTAGCAAATTTACACATATGTTTATGTGCACAATGGAGAAAAGATATTTCAATTAAAGGAATACATCTATTAAACACAGGTTTTTAGAAAAAATGATGACACTATGGCCAAAATATTGCTAATATCTACCATATACTAACCTTTTACTGTTTACTACGCTGCACTAAGCCCTTTATGTAGACGATCTGTTTTCATCCTGGGGTCAACCCTATGAGTAGTTTCACTCATATGTAGGTGAGAAAACAGATACCAGGGTTTATATAAGGTGCCTAAGTTCACAGAGCTAGAATGAAATTTCATGCAATGGACTCTAGGGCCTTCACCTTTAACTACAATTACTAATGTAATGTAGCTTAAGGAGGCTGGTATTCCAAACATTAAATATTTCTTACCTCAGATATATAAGTATAATTTATTACCCATAACTTATCAGCATTTTTGAAATATTAACACATACTGCCATACATAGTTTGTTATTGCCAGCCTTACATTTCATCTTCCATTTCCCAATATTACTGTAGAACCCACTTAGATGTGATTTCACCATTGAAGGTAATTAACTTTAAAAAAATTAATATCCTAATCAGGAATACTAAGTATTACTAATGCCAACTAGTAGTCTTATAATGAAAGAGAATAAGGTGTAATCGTAATTTCTCTATTTGAAAAAGCCTCACCAACTTTTACATTGAGTAGTATTTTAATGAAATATCTGCTAAAAGTGGGAGTTGTGTGTATGTGTGTGTACTCTCTTTAGTTCCAGGGAAAATAAAAACTATTACAGATGGAACTGTGCAGTATTTTTGCCTCCAAATTTTTCCATTTGGTCAAATTTAAGAGCATTTGTTTTGTGGAAGTCTATTTCAAAATGTATCTGATATTTCTTTAAGGTAAGTATCTTCATCCAAGAAAACACAAACAACAAGCACAAAAGCTTAGGGTCTACCTTAAAACCTAAGACATATGGCCTGTACTTTCCATTAACTTTCAATGTGATCATTTAGGAGAAACTTGCTTATAGATGCCCTTTGTGTTTCCTCCTGGTGAAGTTCTGCCTGCTGTATTTCTGTGCTCATAGGATGAAGAAAAGATGAGAATGACCAAGAGAAAGTATGAGGAGCATACATTAGTAGCAGCTCAAAGTTTAGGAGCTAAAAAAAATTTCTGAGGACCTAACGCTTCTGTAATGTTCTGTGCCAGCCTATATTTAACTTGTGTTGAAAAGCCCATGTTCTCTGAGTTAAAATTAATCTGTCTCCATGGTGAGTTCCAATAGAACTGTGGCTGGTTAGCTCAGCGAGTTAGAGTATGGCAATGATAAAATCAGAGAAGGTCAGAAAACTGTCTTTTGTTTCTTGGCCCGAGGTGACTCCCTAACTCCAGTCTCATATATGGGTACTCCATAGACCTCACTGAAACTGGGCATATAAGATAATGTGGATGGGTCAGCACAAGTCAGTCATCTTCCCTGGAGAAATAACTCAGAGCTTCAACATACTAAAGGCACTTCAGTAGAGAGCAACCATCCAAAAGGAAAGAAAGTACAGTACATTTTAATACACTGCTTTTCTAAGTGAATCCAAGGACCATCTTTACCCAAATTTCCCCTGGTACTTTTCTAAATGCATAAATGCATATTCCTAGGCCTTGTGCAGACCATCAAAACCAGAGTCCCTCATATTTGGCTAAGGAATCAGCATTTTAGAATGCGCACAAAGGGATTATTGTTTTCACCAATATTTGGAAAATGCTGATCGATTACATCCCCTATTTCCCACCGGTGTCATGTTGCTGAATATTGAATTTAGTATAGAGGACAAGCAACACAGGGCCCAAAGTCATGAGGATTATTTTCTAATTGCAGCTCAGACACTAATTAACTATGTCACTTTATTTAAGTCTAACCTTAAAATAAAAGCAACTTGAGCCATTTTCTAGACCAAACACGGGTTCTCTACTTATAGCTGGCTCTTCTTTCCCTTCTCTCCCAAATTCCACTACAACACATTAAAGCATACAGCAAATTCCTATTATTAACAGTGATACTCTTCATACACTTATTATCATAAATCTAGACTAGAATACCTCTAATCTTCCAAACTGATGGTAAAGATATTAAGAGATTTTCCCAAGGTGTAGTTGATAGTGTAGAGATACAGAGTGAGTCATCCTAAAACGTGCCACTTTGGCACATAGATTATTTTGCACTAAAAACAATCAAGGGCCAAAAGACTCAGGAAGAACTTTGACCTCCCCCCAGTAGCCTCAAATGATTTGGGTGGAGGACCTTCTCCAGGAAGGAAGCTACAACCATAGATAACTACATTACAATATGAACTAGATGTGGTAGACAGGGAGGAACTTAGCAAAGTCTGTTTGCTAAAATTCCTCTCTGATTGTTTCTGTATGGCCCAACAAACATTTTACCGAACATTTGCTCTTTTTCATCTTCTTGTGAATTGCTTTCCTTCCCTTTAAGGTCCCAGACTCCTACTCCTTTCTTCAGGATGACATATATACCTCATCTTGCCTGACTGTCTTGGGAATCTCATGTTTATGGGAATTCTCTGTACCTATGTTATTAAATTTTATTTTCTCCTGTTAATCTGTCTCATATCAATTTAATTCGTAGACCAGCCAGAAGAATCTTGAAGGGTATAAGAAAATTTTTTCTCTCCAACAATAGTATTGGCAGTGAAACAAGTATTCAAGTTTCCAGCTTCTTATTTTAACTAAATATAATTCAATTTTCCACTCACTGAAGAGAAAAATGTCTATACTGACCATGAGAGATGGCTGTGAGATAGTATGTATTTTCATAGATAAAAATATCCAACTTTCCTAGCTACTCCCTACCAGTGTATTCCCTGGAATACCTATCTTTCGTGTTTGTGCAGAACAAAATTCTCACAATCATCAAAGGCTAAACTTTGGGTTTTACACACCTAATTACAATGTGGAGAGGAGGACTTTGCATATACCATTAAGCAATTCTCATCCCCGAGGAGATAGTGTTGGGACGGGCTATAAATCAGAGGTTCCAATAACTTCCTTGTTGGGCCAATTTAATTTGTTAGAGCAGCTCCCATAACTCAGAGAGACATTTCGCTTACTAGGTTGTCTGTTTATTATAAAAGGATATAACTTAGAAACAGCCAGATGGAAGAGATGTGTAGGACATAGCATGGGGAAAGGGTGCTGAGCTGCCATGCCCTCTCCAGGAGCACAATTCTTCCCAAATCTCCATATGCTCACCAACCCAGAAGCTCTCCAAACCTTTCATTTTGGGTATTTATGGAAGTTTCATTACATAGTCCCGAATGATTAAATCATCAGCCAATGGCAAGTGATTTTACTTCCAACTGGCTTCCGTCCCTGGAGGCGGGAGGGGTCAGGGACTGAAAATTCTAGCCCTCTAATTACAGGTTTGGTTCTTGGTTTTCCTGGTGACCAGCCTGCATCTTGAGGTGCCTTCCAAAAGTCACCTCATGAATATAACAAAAAACACATTCATCACTTTCAACTCTTAGAAAATTCCAAGAGTTTAGGAGCTCTGTGCCAGAAACAGGAGGAAGACCACACACACACACACACACACACACACACACACACATAAGATATATATATATATATATATATATATATATATATATATATATATATCTTATAAATCACATTATCACACCTAGCTAAAAGACTTTCTTAGTATTTCCTTTGTCCAACTTCCAACTTAAATTAGGTTTAAATGGAACTTCTTAGTGGCATTATCCTTAGACTCAGGCATTGAGGCCCTGCCCTATTCATTTCCTTTGGAGGAACTATTCTGGCCCTATCCCTGCTAAGCCACTTCCCATGGGGCAAATTTCTAAAAGACTCAAGGAGGTGTGCACACCCAAAGCCCTTGTCTCCTGCTTTCCAGACCATGCCAATTTATAATTTTTTAAAAAGTGAGCCTACTTCTTAGACTCTAGGGGTCAGCAAACTTTTTCTTACAGGGATAGATGTTAGGTGCTGCAAGCAATACAATGTCTGTTACACCTCCTCAACTCTGTGGTTGTAGCATGAAAGCAACCACAGATAACACAAATGAGTTCCAATAAAACTTTATTTACAAAAACTGGTGGTGGGCTGGATTTGGTCCCTGGGCTGGTTGCCAACCATGACATTATCTGTGTTTCACTTCTCTGGCATTTACTGCATTCTACCTCAGGGTCTATAGTTATCAGTTCCCCTCTTTTATCTCTACTCTGAGAAGTTTAGATGGACGGCCAAATTTAGTAGCTATCCAAAGAATATATAATTTTACACATAGAAACAGAATTAAAACCCTGGGACGTCCTTTGAGTTTTAACAAGAAGAGTATTCCTTGTGCTAACAGCGTTTAGCCCACGGCCACATTTTGTTTTTAAGGCAGGGCTAGGAAACTATGATATACAGACTGGAGGTGGCATGTGATTGTCACTTGTAACTCTATTAACAATGTTGTAAATGTGTGTCATGATTTAGCCTTAAAAATATCACACATTCTCCTTATGTTAATGTCCTAGAAACATTTGGTTAATAAGCAGCAATTAAGTGGGTATTTTTATTGATATAAAAACCAAAATAGGCTTAAAAAAGTGACCCTTTAATGACTCCCTCAGAGAAGAGACTATGTTTATGCCTCTGTACCTCCAGCACCTAAGACACAGTACCCACATATGGCAAGAGATCAATAAATGAGAGCTTTCCTACTGCTCTCTTGGAGAAGTAGGAGAAAAAGCTGACCTGGTGGCAATTCAGCAAACTCCCTAAATTCTCAGCAACTGAACTTCAGTTCCTCTGTAGCGAAGATGTTCAAACCCTACGAGAATGATTTGTTCACTTAATGTACTAAATCATTCTGATCAAAGATTGTGGGTGGGGAGTAGCCAACCTCTTCTCTTCTTCACCAAGAACTTAAAGGGCTCTGTGTGAGGGAGAACACGAACTCAGGCATGTTTCCAACATCAGGAGCAATCTTCACTAACATGAAGTGGCGATGGGGGAACTGCTTTACCTTGTGTTAGGGCTTGTTCTTGTCATCCCGAGGCACTGTTGAGGCACTAAGATATACAGGGCATGCTCATTAGGCAGCATTGCTTTTTGAAGAGTGCACTCTTTCCTCTACATCCTTGCTGCTCAGTGTGAGGTCCTCAGAGCAGCAATACTGGCATCATCGTGGTAACACCTGGGAGTTTGTGAGGAATGCAGAACCTTGGCTCTATCCCAGATGTACTGAATCAAAATCCCGTGGGTGATTTATAAGCAATTCAAGTTGGGGAAGCACTGACCTGTAGGACTATATATTATTCATTTCTCTATCCCTGAGCAGAGCAAGGCAACACATGCAGCAAGTTATGGTACTTCCCATTAACATCAACTTCTTGCAAAAACACCAATTAAGGTGAAGGATATTGGTGTTCTTTCACCTAGAACTACAAGTTACAAAATAATGCCTACTGCTACCAGTGCACTTTGCATGTATAATCTCCTTTACTAGAAAGCACTGACAAAGTCAATTCTGCACGGATTTACTTTCATGCCTTAGTCCTTATTGGCACTGGAATGCAGTCACCTTCACTGCTGGTGGTGGCAGCATGCCCAGGTTCACCACTCAAATGCCTACTGTAATACAGGATCACCAGCAACAAGATTCTGGAAGCTGGCCAGTCTCCGAGCCTTTCTTGTCACAAAGTTACCTGGATGGGCAAGGCATAGGAAGGGAATGGGTAACAACAAGATGTCTCAGCAGCCTGCTGTACAGAAACTGAGAGAATGAAGTGGAGCAGGGGGGAAAAAACAGACACAGTAAAAAAAAACGATTTTGAACACTATAACCAAGCCAAGTACTGTTGGAAAAAATCCTATCAGTGAGAAGTGTACAACAACCAGGGATGTGTTGGCAGACCATAAAACTAACTGGGAGAGCTGCAAACGGCACAGTGAATTGGCACCCACAACTTCAGGTTGTGCAAAAGCCACAAGCAAAGATCCGTTCACTCAATCAAGTATTCATTGAGATCTGTTATTATGAGCCTTACATGCTGGGCTAATTTTTTCAGAGATGAATCAGGTCTTTATGAAGCTTCGATTCTAGTAGGAGAAAGAGACAGATAAACTAACTACAATAAAATAAGTGGTTTAGCAGGAATTTGTACTCTGAGTGTTAGGGATGATGAGGAGTGCTGTTGGATAGCACACTCTATCAGAGAAGTTGAGTCAGGCTTACCAGAGGAGATACCAGAGGAGATGGGTATTGAAGGATGAGTAAGAGTTTTCCAGGTAAAAATTAGTGGGAAGGATATAGTACAGAGGGATGTGTATGTGGGAGTGTGTGTGTGTGTGTGTGTGTGTGTGTCTATGTATTTAGCACTGTAAAAGAATATGCATGATGAAAAGTCATTTTGACCAGAGTGTGAAACAAAGCTAAAAAAGAATTCTTAAGCTAGATAGTAAAAAAAAAACAAAAAACAAAAATTCCTGTCAGGCTAACGCCTTTACAGTTAATCCTGTAAGCACCAAGGACATACTGGAGGATTTTAAACAAAGAAATATCAGGATCAGGTATAAACTTAAAGACTGACAAGATCATTTTACATGGATAACAGTTGTTAGTAATATCACCTACGGGTCAAAAAACAAAACCATGGATAACAACAACAGTGATCATGGGAACTTTTTGTGGAACTTGGAGAGCTAGAAAGAAAAAAAAGAGGGTAAAGGGAAAGTGTATAATCAAATACATCTCTCAAAGGGATATTGGATATTCCCGCATTCAAGCAACTACTTTGTGCTAGCCACTCAATAGCTTTTCTTGAAGCAATAATAAAGGAAGCCTTGTTCATCATTGCAGCTGGCTAGATCCTGCCCAATTTACAATTTCCCCAAACTCAATCACTACATTTTTCCCCTTTCTACATTACGGACTATTGCAATTTGCATGTTATATCAGATTCAAAACCTCAAATTAAAATATGTTACTTACTGGAAACATTCACGTCTATCTCATTGTCACTCTGAATTTAGTACCGTCCATTACATGTAACTTTATTTCATTCTTTAAAGAACAGGAAAAATATCAGCACTTATAGAAGCTGCATCACTTATAGAAGTTATAAAATATCATTTTCCCCAAATCAATTAGCATTTTCTCTACTTTCTTCATTAAAATGCACATCCTAAATTAGGTCCATTTTGGGGCTTTTTAAATTTTGGTCTTAAAACTTGCCAATAAAATGAAAGTAAAATGTTCTTTTAAATAAGTTCTCTATCTCAAATCATTTAGACATTTAATTGTCCTAGTATGTTGAGTCTTTGAATGATAATTATAACACAATATATGTAGTTTGATTACCAGCTATCTGCTTACAAAAGCTATGATTCAGCTGTACACATTATTGCAGCTACCCAAACTCCATGCTTTGATAGTAGTATTGTTTTAATAAAGTAGGTCATGAAAAGCAATGATTACTCAATATCTGAAGATTAAGGTAAGTGGTAAAGATTAAGGTAAGACATTTTCCAGGATACAGAAAAGACAGGAAATGAGAATATAATGATTCCTATTTAGAATTTATTATAATCTAAATATCACTTTGAGTATAGTGTTTTTTCCAGAACTACCAGCAAAAATCTTCTATACTTTGAGAGACTCGTTATTTCTGGTGGCTTGGACGTACAGAAAGTGTTTGAGAATTTTAAAAGTGCTTTTGATGTATACACAGCATCACTGTCTCTACCAGCTATATATTGCAAAATATAAAAGAACTAGACTCTAAATCAAAGAGAATGCACTCACTTGTCATCTAAGCAGATCATGTGAGTACCACAGGTACTCACAACATAAAGCCTATCAACATAATTGTATTATATCTATAGTCAAAGCAATGTATACAAGGCCTTAATGCTGTATGCTTTGATCTGTGGCAGTGGGAAAGCAAAGCCTTGACAGATCTATAGCATCTTGTACGTGTACAAACTCATAGGCATCTATGCCCACGTCATACCTTCTGGAGAGAAACTTTATCTACCAAGTAAAAGAATCAAATTTTAGAGATCAGAATCCCTGCAGAGAAGACCTTTATAGGAATACAAAGACCTCATGGAATTCTCTTCAGATAGTGTTGGTTCCTGTACAGATGGACTCTGCTATGTGCGTGGTGAACATAGCCATTAAATATTACTCACTTTCAGGATTTTAATAGAAGGATCACTATCTATATAAACATGGTTTTTTTTCTCAACCCACTAGAGATTCTTGAACCCACCTACCAGTAACTATTCTGAAATAGTCAAACTCCAGCCACCCACAACCAGCAGAGGAGTAACAAAGTGAAGTAGGCATGATTGGCAATAAAAATGCTAGAAAAAGTGGTTCTCCTAAAATAGTTAGAAGAAAACTTACAATGTTTAGATCTAAGTATCATCTAGGCAATAATGTGAAGTTTGCCATTCTTCTTTTTTCCCCTCCTTCTTCCATTTTTCACCTTTTCTAGTGGTAAAAATATTGAACTTTGGCAGGAAGAGGTGAATATCTGAACATATTAAGCTTGGAGAAGGAAATGAAGTTGTATGAAGAACACCCAAGAGAATCAAAGAATAAGCAAAAATGGCAATAAATATATTCACAATTTTCCTGTTTAGTGAACTCCAGAGTCAACATCCTTAAAGTATTTTTAGTGGAAGCAGAAATGTATACAAATGTATCATTTACCCCTGACTTAATGTAAATCTCTGCATCTGTAGTCAGAGATCCACAGAATAAACTATGGGCACATTCTGTCCTCTAGTTTAATTACACAAGGCTTGGCAGGCAGTAAAACATTTGTAAATTCTCTGGAAAAGACTAAGCTATATGAATGAAATATAGAAGAATGAACACATTTTATTAGAATAGGCAACTGATGATTGGGAGAGAGACAAAATGAGAACATCCATTCAATAGTCAGAAATAATACTTTTTGTTTTGACTTACAAAAGGCTTCCAGTTATAACTATTTCTCAATGTTTTCACAAATAAAGATAGAAAAATCAAGTATTTGTTTTCTATTGAATCCTACACACTAAAGCCTACATTTGTGATACACATAAGAATACCTCATTATAATTATTTTTTCTATTTATGAAATGTGGGAAAAAACCAAAAATTTTAAATATGCTCAACAATTCAAACTGTAATTGGAATCTACAAAAGTAAAAGAAAATTAGTTATTCATTAAAATACATACTTCGAATATTTTTTTTTTGTCAGCTTCTTAACTCTTGGGGAGATCTCAGTAATCTTATAAACCATCTTATAGCAATATTTTAAAAATTTCCCATGTTGGGGGCAACTGAGTGTCTCAGGCAGTTAAGCATCTGCATCTTAATCTCAGCTCAGGTCCTGATCTCACATTTTGTGAGATCAACCCCACATTGGGCTCTGCACTGACAGCACAGAGCCTGTTTGGGATTCTCCCCCCTCATCCCCTTCCCTTCCCTCACTTCCCCTCTCAAAAATAAATAAATAAACTTTAAAAATTTCCCACGTTGGATAATATTTAATTGCCACCAACTTTTTAAATTATTTGAAGTTTAATTTGTATAAAGTAAAATGATCAGTCTTAATTGATTTTATTGACAAGTATGAGCTATCAACTATTGCTGAATATTTGTATACTTTTCTTTGTTTTTTACTGGATGAACCTAATAAAGTGGGATATGATGGTCTATACCTAGAGCAGATATTCTCTTCCCATGGTGCTAATTAGTGAATCTTTAAATTGGAAGAAAGAGTTTATGTTGTAATACTTTTGATTTTTGGTGTACATCGTTAAGTTAACTACCATGAGACACTTAATAATAGCCAACATTTACTGAGCCCCTAATATGTGTCAGGTCTTGTGATTAAAATACTTTAACTGCATCATCTTATTTAAATCTTCACAACAGCATCATTAGGTATAGATGATTACTGTCTCTATTTTTAAACAATATTTATTCATTTCATAAATTTTTTACCAAACTTACACTGTTCTTGGTACTTGGGACACCACAGTGAGCTCAACAGTCAAAGATCCCTGCTCTTGTGAAGCTAAAATTGTAGTGATAACAGTAAATATAACAAAGAAGCAAATTTTAAAAAATGTTATAAGCTAGGCAGTGCCTAAAAAAATAAAGTGAAAGCTGACAAAGAGACCAAGAGTGTAGAGGTGGGTGTTTTACAATTTTAGAGGGTGTGACCAGGGTAGGTCTCATGGAGAAGATGACACATAAATGCCAAAATGACATGTAAAGGCCAAAAATGATAGAGGTGAGAAAGTTAGCCTGGAGAATTCTGGGAAATAATGGTCCAGATAAAGAGAAGAGCCAGTGCAAAGGTCCTAAGGCAAGAATTTACCTGTCACGTTCAAAGAATAGCAAGTTGAGGATAGAGAGAAATAAGAAAGATGGAAAAGCCTAGGGGAGTAGGGGAAATGAAGTCAAAGAATTAATGTAGGCCCCTGTCTCTAGACCATTAAGAGTATTCTGCTTTTACTCTGAGTAAAACCAGCAAGCTTTGCATCATCTGCATTCCATTTTCAAAAAACAACTGTAGCTGTTGTATGGAGAGCAGACTGTAGAGGGCAATGGCAGAGACACAGAGTCAGTTTGGAGCTTACTGCAGCAATTTAGGAAAGAGATGATGGAGGCGTCAACAAAGGTGATAGTATTATACATGGTGAGAAGTGCTTAAATTCTGGATATGTGTGAAGGTAGTACCAACAGGGATTGATGACACACCGGATATGAGGTCAGAAAGGGAGAGGAATGATGAATGACTCCAAGATTTTTGGCCTAAACAAACACAGGGGTAAAACTGACATCAATTTAGATGGAAGAGTAGAGTATATTGGGGTAAGAAAAGATAAGTTCAGTTTTGGAAAAGGTAATTGACAAATATCAAGTAGGTGGTGATGTTAGATAAGCAGCTGGACATAAGTGTTTGGAGTTTAGGAAAGAGACCAAGGTGGGGACATAAATGTAGTAAGTGGTGACAACAAGGGTATTTATAGCCATGCAAATGGATGCAATCATGAAGGGGAGAGAGTAGACTGAGAAGACCACCAAGAGCCAAGTTGTGGGGCATTCCAATATGAAGAATAAAAAAGGAAAGAGACTAGTAAAGGAGACTGAAAAGAAGAAAACAATAAAACAGAACTTAAATCAGGAGAGTGTGCTATCCTGAAAACCAAGTGAAGAAAATGTACCAAGGAGAAGGAATGATCCACTGTACAAATGCTGCTCTGAGATCAGCTGAGATGTGGAATGAAAATTGATCACTGGGTATAGCGAGAAAGCTATATAATGTTCTTAGCTGCTATATTTCAATAATATAACACATGTTAAATTGTTAATAAAGATTACCATTTATTGTATAGCTACTATTTTATCACTGTACTATATGCTTCACAAATATTATTTTTACTTTTCCCAATAATTCTAAAAGTAGGCCTTGATACTAATGTCAGTATTAGGATACCATGAGAGTTTCTTCAATTCAGAGAAGATATATTAACACCAAGATGAGAGTGAAGTTAAAAATTCCGTGGTTATTTAAAAGTTTCCTCTTAATTAATACATGTTGGGGAAAAATTGTAGAGAAGAAAAGTTATGAAGCTAAAACGTATGAGGAGTTTTATCACCTTGTAATTTATAAAAAATATAGTAGCTACCTAAGTATAGGCTCCAGTCCATCTGTGCTTCACTCATCTTAAAAATTGTTGTCAGATTAATGGTCCTAAAACATTGTGTTCAGCATTATTGATGTAACCAAAACCTTTGGCTATAGGTTCTAAGCTCTCAGCATAGCATTCAGAGTGTCTTATCACTGACCTGCCATTTTAATGCATGTGGTGGAACCTGTGTTCTGACTTGAGTGATGGAATAGACACAATCTTTATTATATAAATAATATTGCATCATGACCAAAATTTTTACAATGCAAATGTCATTATAGGTACTAAGCTGGGCTTATTGTGTTGTTTCATCCAACTCCTTTTTTTTTTTATCTTGCTGAGACCAGGATACCTTGAGAGACCCTTCTTTCTTTCCTCCTTTCCTCCCTCCCTTTCTTTGATCATTATTGAGTGATACTACTCTCACAGGCACCAGAGATATGTGGTGACCTCAACAGATGAGGTCCCACCATCTCACACTTACATTCAAGTTTGGGAGACACACAGAAGTAAAATTTCTAATGATAAATTTGAGGAGAAGAAAACACAGCTAGTGATGACTTGAGAGCACATAATATTCTTGGGAGAACAGTCTTTTCCATGGTGGGGAATTCTAAACATTCAGAAATCAGTTATTTCAGTTAGTGTATAGTGGTCAAAGAAATAGAGAGTTGATTGAATTAAGATAGAAGTATGTCATAGGCAAAACATGTACACTTCACAGTATTGTCAGGGGCCATATAGTTGTGGGTTTAAGCTTATAATATCAATGGCCAGTGTCTTGGTCTATATATATATATATATATTTTTTTTTGGACACTGAGATTAGAACTCAATGTATTTTGTTCATTGGCCTAAGTTCTCTCACACTTTAATATTCCCAACATAAAATTAGAACAGGTCTTATACAAATAAGTTTTCTTAGATATTAAATCTTTTGATATTAAATCATTTCCACGTACCTTTCAAGATTCTCAAAAAGTAAATTTGTGCATATACAAATATACAATTCGGGAGCTATAATTCTTTCTTTCAGTGGTAATAACTTAATTATAATAGCTAGGTATATTTAATATAACTTAATTATAATAGCTAGGTACATTCATCATCTTAACTAATGACTCCAGTGAAGTTAAACTGAACTCTCAATTTTCTTAATATCTTTCAGGTCCAAAAATCTGGACTGAAGCCACATGATGAGGTTTTATCATATGCATTCTTTTTATACTTTCGTAATCACAGCCATAGTAACATAAAACAAATATGACTGTTAGGATGAGCGCTGGGTGTTATATGTAAACCAACTTGACAATAAACTATTTAAGAAAAATAAAACAAATATGACTCTTAAGATCAGACTAGCATGAGTCCCAAAGCTAATATAGGATGAGTTTAGATCTACTAGGATTTGAATCTTTGGTTCCAGGAAATGGGGTGAGACCAAGGAAATTACTTAGAGCAATAACCCACACCTTCTCCAATTATGATCTTAAGAAATTAAAGCTAACTTTAATATTGGGAACAGGAAATAGTATTTCTTTTCTTTTAGTTACAAATATAGATGAAACTTAAGTAACTTCTGATGCAGTCAGTTTCAATAGGCATCACTCATCTCCCATACCACCTGCGTAGCTCTTGAGTAGGAAATTTAAAATCACATGACTTACCTACTTTAAGAAATATGGTACTTTGTGGGGCAAAGCTAAAATCAATTGACTCAACTCTCTGAGGATAAAAGAAAAGTATGCTGTGCACAAACAGCATGATGCAAACAGTAAAAGTAGAACGACTTATGAGCCTGGAGCCTTGAAGTTACACTGAATTTAAAAAATAGTCAATATATAGAAATGCTGAAATCCCCTTAATAAGCTTAATAATATGTATTTGAAAGGTGAAACATATACACCCATAAACACAACGGGAATCAGTCTTGTAATGGAAAAGAAGTATCGTCTTCACTGAATTCTTGGTCTGAAAAATATCATAAACTTTTTTAATCACCGAAGACATGCCAGTACCAGAGAAGAAATGGGTCCAGTGTTTTAGAGCAGACCTAGTGGTAGTGGTGAGAACTACTTGCTTCTTTTATGACAGATTTTTAAAAATACTTAGCAGTGTTCACCTTTAATCACTCTGGCAATGAGTAAATTGTTCATCCCAGCCTAGTGCTTGCATTTAGCATGGAGGAGGTATATAATTTGGGAGTATTTGTTGATCTGAACTGAGTTGATCATCTAGTCAAATGTCAAGTCAAGTGAGGAGAAAAATAGTCGAAATGGTTTTTATTAAAGTGAACACCAGCTAATGGATAATTATTTGAGTTGTAGTAGAGAGATTTTATATGTCTACAAGGAGGTGTACTAAGTTCATTCCTATTCAAACGCTCTGTGATTTAATGAATGGTTGTCCATTTAGACACAGCCACTACTTTAAAAAATTACTGGCACTATGGTCTCAGTGTATTCAACTTGACTGAATATCTTTACAGGAAATAAAAATCAGAAGGTGCTTCTATCACCTCACTGGGGCTGAAGAAAGCATTTAAAAAAATTTTTTTTTAATGTTTTATTTATTTCTAGGAGAGAGAGAGAGAGAGAGACAGCGTGAGCAGGGGAGGGTCAGAGAGAGAGGGAGACACAGACTCTGAAACAGGCTCCAGGCTCTGAGCTGGCAGTCAGCACAGAGCCTGACACGGGGCCCGAACCCACGAACCGCAAGATCATGACCTAATCAAAAGTCGGACGCTTAACCGACTAAGCCACCCAGGCGCCCCTGAAGAAAGCATTTTAAAATCTAAAGTAATAGCATGTCCTCTGAATTTAGGAAAGAAATTAATATTTTCATGTAAAATAAAAGTCAATAGCGTTATATGTATCTCCTCTTTTCAGTAAATATTGAGCTTTAAGATACATTATTTCTATAGTTTCAAATTAACTGATATTCAAAACTAGACCTCCACCCCAACTAGTCCAAGTCACAGATTGGCTGCTTTCATTATGTTTGTTCTATACCAGTAAGTCTACACTCAACTCATTCCACTACCACTCAGTTCATTGTGTCTTGCCTTCAGCCAGTTTTCACTATCCATCTACAGCCTTGCCCCATATAACCCAAACAATTGTCTTATTATCTTTGGAATTCAGAGAACTTGCCCCCACACTACTCCGCTCCATTTCCTTGTCTTTTCCATGACCTCCCACCAACTCCTCCCCTTAACCTTGGAATCAAGCACATAAACCACGAAGAAAAATAGGTCCTAGGTAAACACTCCTGGCCTGGATTTTCAACTCCTTCCTTTCTCCCTATGTAAAACAGATAGAAGGTGCTCATTAAATATTGATGGTCTGGTAACCCATAACAGGAGTAATTGTGATATGAATTCAACTACATTCCTCAGAAAAACAGTTTCTAAAATTTAACTATATACAGCAAAGTCTTATACTCAATAATATTTAGTATCTTTACCCCTTTTAACAAATATTTAAGATTTCACAGTATTTCCTCGGTCACTTCCTATGGCATTACTACAGGATGCCCCAAGAAGCAAGGGAATAAAATGTTCTTGTCAGAGCTTCCAAATGGCTTCCATTCCCCTCCTGATGGCCTATGTGCCCATCCTGCCGCTGACACCTCACAGCTGAGTCCCTCTCTGGGCTTTGCCCTCAGCTTCAGGAAAGTGTCTTATTCAAGCTTATGCCATATTGATGGGCAGCCCACAGCCAGAGGCTGCTGGATGGAAGAAGAGAAAGCCCTGACTCTTGATTCACTTTTGGACAACCATGGAAGACCCATAGGATACGTGGAGGCTTCCGCTGCAATCACACTGCCATCACTTTCTTCCGATGCCTCAGAAGCAACTAAAGCTTCTATTTCTAGAGAACTCAACTGAACATAGATGTCTTCCCCACTAGCCCATAAACTTTTGTCAGCAAGCACTTTCTTTAACATCTTCAGCCCATGTTAAGTACAATCCCTACAATAGATAGGATCCTCAAAGAGTTCTTCCCATTCATTCACAGGAAGGAGTTAATCAAGTAAAATGCATATGAAAAGGAGCAGTGGTGCTCACTGTATAGGACCAAAGAACAGTGATTACCAAAGGCCAGCATAAGCCACACTGGCCCCTCAGTAATCACCTGAGAGAATGGCCACACCCACATCTCAGCATAGGAGGGTCTTAGATTGTGCCATTATGGTTGGCAAGGCTTCAAACTTGAAAAGTTGAAGCTGAGTTGGTAGGCTGCATTGGAGAATATTGAGAAAGTGTTCAATATCCATAATAAAGTGGGGGGGGGATGCTGACAGGGATTTGAGAGGGCTCTGCTAAAACCTTCCCAAGGCACACCCTGGTGCTCTCACTGACCTCAACAGTTTTTAAAAGTACAAATTCAACCAAAGAATCCAAATCCTCAGGGTAAGGGAGTGAGGTTTGACAACTAGACTGTGCTACTTGTTCTTTTAGGTGAATCCTGATGACCATGCACATAATTTTAGTTTGTGCCCAAGTAAATTGTATTGCTTTTCATTTTATCTTCAATGTTTGGCCATTTCCCAATTTACTAGAATTTCCTATACAGATTGATCAGAAAAAGTATGGAAAAAAAAAACGATCTTTATGGGTCTGTTTCATTCCTCTTAGTATAAGTATAGACAAAGTATTTGGTAAGGGAAAGAACATAACTCAGCTAAAATGAGGGGTTTTTATGTCCTTCTGATTTCCAAAGTGTTAAAATTATTGGGAATTGACAAAATAGTTCATAATTGCTAGGAATAAAACCTATTTTCTTATTACTGAATGTATATTATGGTCTAAAGCAATACTCTTTTTCCACATGATCTTAATATAAAACCATTTTGGAATTTATATTTTTACTTTGCCATTACATTATATAAAGCACATTCCTTTTTCTTTTTCTCCCCAGCTGCCTTCTCCAAATTCCCCTTCTTCCCAAATGAATTGCCAAACATTCTCACTGAAGAGTTGCATATAAACCACAGCATTTTCCCTAGGGTGGGTGGCAACTTTTTAACTAAGCAAAGAGAGTTTGAATGGATACATTCCATTATAGAATGTTGCCTTCTGCTTAAAAGAAAAGTTAATTTTAAACTTTGGCTCTGTATTTATCTAGCACTGGTAACAGTGGTTTAGTCTTAGAAAGGAGCAAAGAGAAAAGGAAACAGAGCCCATGATGGCTGTTGGAGAACAGAGGTTCAATGGGTAGAAAGTTGCAATAGAGACGGAACTTGGGAGACCTTGGGAAATTCAGGTAACTGCGAATCAAAGATACCCTGCAGATAGAGACTCTTAATTTGTTCCTCTTCTCCCTAAAGCATAAATCTGAGTAGGTCATAAAATGTTCTGTTTTCTTTATTTTCATGAAATCCCATTCCATTTGCTTCTGGCTGCCAGATCTGGAGATTTGGGGCCCCAGCCTTATCTGCTTACATTGTGCATCATGTACCCCATGATATTATGATATCTCTGTTCTTGATTCTCCTCTGTCTGGAATGTCATACCAATGTGAGCTCCTTCAAAGTCTAGCTAAACCTCATTTCCTTTAACAAGCTTCTCCTAACCTCTCCAAGTGCATGGATTCTGACTCTTACCCAAGCCTGTAGCATACTTGACATCTCTCTCAGACGTAGACTATCTTGAATTACAACTATATATGATTTCACTTAGTACCCCTACCCCTGACTAGCCATCCTTGGGCCAGATATATGCCATCGCTCCTCTCTGTATCCCTTGAACATCTTCTTATAGCTGAAGGCACTCAAATATTTACGCTGGGAGTAAAAGGAAGGGGAAAGAGAAGGAAGGAGAAGGAAGTTGAAAGAAGGAAGGAAGGGAGGGAGAGAATGAGGAAAGAAGTGTTGCCCATTTCTTCTCCCTCTGTATGTTTGTAGATTACAAACTGCTAATACTAATCCTTTCTCCTTCATTACTCAATTTTCCTTTTTTGCTTTCTTCAGTCAGCAGTTTTTGTCTCACTTTACCATGCATCATAGGCTTGGGAGAACACTGACCTAAAACTGATCCGTTGTCACTAAATGCTTAATCATTTGTTCATTCCACAACACTGTACTGGTGACCTACTATAAGCCATGCACAATGCTGGGCCCTGGAAATACTAAACAGACAAGCAGTGGCCTCCTGGAGCTAAGCTAAACTGTTCACTCATTGCAATGAGCACCCCCACTGACGAGAATGGCTTGCTCTGTGACTGTGTTATTAGGGGCCTGGAGGAGAACCCCGACAAGGGAAAGCAGCAGAGTCCAAACCCCCTAGAGACCCCTTGAATGCATTTACTCTACACACTGTGGCATTGGGCACCTCTTGAGTACCATTCAGGAGTTCAGACATGGTGAGAACAATTAGGGGCTTTAAAAGGGGTATTCAAAAGCCAAGCACTGAGAGCTACCAGATTCATTTGTTACCTTCAAATTTTCTCCCTTGGCCACATGAAGCTTTGTTTACACAAAATACCTGATACCATTTTAAGTCTCTCAGTTCTCTACTTTCACTTCTGTTTTTAGCTCCTCTGACTGCGTTCCTTCTGAAATAAAGTTGGCAAGAGGCTGGGAACATTGTGGTACCCATAGCTGGTGTCATTTCTTCAAACAGGTATGTTAAGCAGCTGTGTCCTCAGTGAGACAAGAGGGCACGGGGAGATTCAACCAGAATAAAAGTATGTCCTCCACAGCCCCCTCTCACCTTGTCATATAAGATGCAGTCTACTGAAGGCTTTTTTTCTGGGTCAGAAAACAAATAATGGTATATTTTCTCCAAATGTCATTATTAAAATACAAAGGGGTAAAACTTATTATTCCAAACTTTTGCCTTTTTAGCATATTAACAGTGGTTCATATGTTAATCACCGTAACAAAAATCATACACAGATATGGCTATATCTCCTTCACTTAGTAGCTGTGTGGTAGTAGCTTGGCAAACTAGATATAAATAATATTGCCATGATTACACCCAAATTAGTTCACTATTATTGGCTATGTAAGCAGAGTGACTCTGTTGATACAGAAATGAAAGATGGAATTCCATCTCTTCAAAGAAAGATAAAATGTGGCTAAAAGATGTCTTGATAAGACCTCTAGGTGGATACCTTTGGAAGCAAGAAGGCAGCACATAACACTGATGGCAGTCCTAAACGCCAGAGATGCCCAGAGTGGGATGTGTGGACAAATCAAGAAAAAGGAGGAGCTCCAAAGAAGATCAGTCCCTTGCAGGCAGGAAGATATAAAGCTAATGGGAAAGAGGACAGCATGGAAAGGCAAGGAGGTCCCACCGGTGACCTATTTTCCCAACTTTCCCTGTATTCTATATCCAGAGAGAAAATGAGGTCAAGACTGTAAAGTGTGCATAAAGGATAAACGAAGTCCACAGATTCTGAGTAGGGGCTCTATGTGAGTGATCACAAATTAATTAAGTGATGTGGAGGCCAAAGGATTAGATGCACTGAAATCAGCCTCAAGAAGAGCAATTACTTTTCTTATGCTTCACACTACTAAAAAAATATCTCATGCCAGGACATAAATACCCAACCGAGGGGTTGTATCATATCAGGAAAGTGGAATCACACTTCCTGGGAGAGCAAACAAACTGTTAAATCTTGGAAATATAATTTCATTCTTCTGGTTCAGAATTACCTCATTGGCTAAAATGACAAAGTGGGGCATCCCTATACTTCTACACTTGTTATAATTTCACCAGATTTGTATGAGGCCATCATGATTGGCTCTGGCTACACTTAGAAAAATTCATTTCCACTTGACTGCGATAAAAATAATGCTTATTTTATATTTTAAAATGCAACTATTCCATCATATCAGATATTTTATGTTATAATAGTTCAATCCTAAAATTTGAAAGTCAATTTACCTGTATTGGAACTTTAAATGTATATTCTTAGGAAGTTAGATACTCCAACTCTATGCTTCCAAAAATGTAATTCCTTTGATATGTACTTGCCTTTTATTTTGTGTGTAAGATAACAGGATGCATGTGCGAGTATTTTGGATGTAGACATACAAGCCTTTTATTTACCGGGGCTGCAGGAGTTACTCCAAGGGGTCTAGAATGTGGAATATACACCAAACTTTTTCTGTAGTTAAATAATGTATTTCAAAGATATATGTAGACCCGGTTGTGACTATACACAGTCAAATTTTTAAAAGAACGATCATATTCATAATCATTTATCATTATTACTATGCATTTTTTTCAATCACTTGAAACTGAAAGTACAACTATGACCAAGGGGCTCTCTAATTAATTTTAATTATAAAGGGGAGCTTTATACCAGAAAATGATGAAGATCACTATACTAATTCATGGTTGTATTACATGTAAGTGTTGATAGGGCAAGAATCTACCAATTAATTTACTTTGATCAGGCCATGACAAAATAACCCTCTATGAATAATTTTATGATTATTCATACACTGATTTATTTATAATTATAATTCACATAAAATGTAAGCTACATAATTAACAAACATATTGAGAGAGTGATGCTCTATAATTATATGATCACAATTCACAGTCCATTTCATATTTTTGCCGAGTCCAAACTCTACACACCATTTCCTTACTTAAGAAATATTATAAAATACCATCTAATTTCACTCTTTAATGTATGTTCTTAGACACGTAGCTCTTGTATGGACAAAATAGCTCATTTAGTGCCATTTATTGGATTTTATAAGTACGAGCAATGTAACTATAACATACTCTTTGAATAGCTTGTCATGAAAAAATTACTCTTAATGTTTTAAGATGAAAACAGAAAAGAGAAAATTTTCAGAAGAAAAATTTTAAAGTGCTTTGCCTTCTCCCTCTGCTTTCTCCACAGCTCACTGCTTGGCAATTTCAGATCCTGTGATACGCAAGCAATACCAGGCCGGCCAGTCATCCCTTCGCTAAAGCTAAAAAAACCTTAGGAGTCTTAGAGTTTTGACACCTGCCTATTGTTTCTACACAGGGGAACCAAAAAAGCATGTCAATTAAGGATCTTTCATTGTAAGCCAATGGTCAGGGTAAGCAGCGAGGGTATGTCCATTGAGCCATGTGGTTGGCCTGTAATGGAGTGCTGTCTGCAGCGTAAGATACTCCAGGGTGGCATTCTCTGGATGGAAATTAAAAGCATGTTTGTAAGGTGATTAGCAGAATTTGTCAAATAAACAAGCCTGTCTACATTTCTATAATGTTCCTTTATAAATCCGCCTGAGCAAATCTAAAGCATCTCCATAAGACATAAAGAAATATGCATTTTAAAAATACAGGAAACCAAGAAAATGCTAGCTCTTTATAGGCATGAAGTCGGACAAACATGCATGATCAAATTCATCTGAAACAAAGAAATCTCGGGGATACTTAACATAAAAAGCAAGACACTGGGAAGTTACGAAGAGAAGGTTGTTCTCCAGCAGGAAAGTTCTTTAAGTCCATGTACATTTACTTGTATTTACAGGGCTAATTTTCCATTTTCCAATTCTACCTTAACCAAAATATAAACACTTACTTTTTCACCTGATTATCCAGTCACTTAAAACCATACACGGAAGGTCATATCACAAACTATGCCCCTCTTATATATGTAAATATATTAACATCAAGATACAAGCACGCTAAAGAAATGCAGTGTTAGCGGTGACACGTGGGGGATTGCCTCCCCCTAAAGAACGTTAGTCATTATTGCAATGAGCAAATTCCCCGAACAGAACTATTATCTTTATATTCTTATGGCCTCTATTACACTTAGTATTCAAATGCATTATGCTTTCATTAACAAAGTGACAGAAGAGAGTACCCTTTTGGTCAAATGACCCAATTTAAGTGAGAGCATCAGGTTTGTTTCCCAACGTTTGTTTGTGTAGTCTTGGTATCAAAAAGAGAAATGCGAAAGTATTCAGGAGCATTAAAAACAAAACAAAACAAAACAAAACACCAAGTAATAAGCTTAAAACACTCTCTCACACACAAAACCCCCTGTTACCAAGCTTTGAATGTTTTTCAAAACAACTGTTTGTTTGTTTGTTTTTGTTACTTAAGGCAACTATATTCCCATATGAGCACTGCTGAAAAAACTGAGTACTGAGGGAAATTTGGCAACCAAAGCCTTTAATTCGTCTATTACGTACTGAGTGAACAATATTACCTACCAGCTAACTGTAATTGGGATGAGGAAGAGCCTGTAAAGATTTACAAGAAAAGCATGAGAAAAAACGCACTGTTAAATTCATATAACTTTGGAGAACCCTTAATAATAATAATTCCATATATTTCTAAGGCATACCATGATGGTGAGCCCTGAGACACCCAACTCGTTTCGTTAGTGCAATATGTTAACTATCCTATTTTAAATGATTCTTGATTTTAAAGGATTATCTTGAATACTGAGAGGTGAAATGCAGGGTCAGAAGTCACAAGCCCAGTAACTGAGAAAGCTTGAGGTGTATCTCGGGTCCTTTGACTCAGCCCCAAATTCCACAACACCTGTCCACATCAGAGAGTTGGGCTCCTTCCTCTTTAAGATTCCTGATACAAGTAATGGAAATAGTATTGGAATTTAAAGATAAAAATGCCAACATGGGCTTATTTATAGCTTCCCAAAAGGTGCAATTATAATTATGCTTTATAAGTTGAGCATTACCAAAAAACTTGCTACTTTTACCTCTTATTAATCAACACTTGGGTGCTTTGAGTGCTCAGATTTTAGAGGAGCCTGCTTTATAAAAACATGAGATTCGTCTAACAGCAAAGATCATATCTGCTGTAAGACAAAGTATACCCCAAAAACGTCAGTTTATAACAGACTAAAAGAATCTAAAATATATATAAACCTTAAAGTAACCCTGCAAGTTCAGTTGTTCTTAAAAATGTTTCACGCATCAGTCATTTTAACAATAAATAACATGATTTGTTCACATACATTGCAAACATAATAAACATCTCTTTTGAATTGTTTTCTCGTTTTAGGGATATTGTGATTACTTATCAGCTAAATCTCCTGACTTTGCTGAAGCAACTAGTCAGAAAACAAAATCAGTACTTTCCATATTTATAAATGGTATTTCTTCTCCTATTTTCCTCAAATATTTTCTAATTTAACTATATAACTGGAGCCGATACAAGGGCAATGAAATAGTGAGATAGTATATTTTAAATTATTCATTGCCTTCATGTTTAAGTGTTTTCCTATTAAGCAAAGCTTTTTATTATTGATTTGTAGGATACTGAAGAAAAATGCTGTAACCTACCTTGGTTACATAATCCTCTTTTAAAAGAAATTAACAGGTTATAAAGTACCATTAAAATGATTGAAACTATCTTTCCTAATGTGAATATATGCAGTCTTCAAATAAAAGGACAACATTTACATGCGTACGTCTGTTTCAGGGTAAGTGTCTTTTTTCAGAGACTTCTTTTTCTTTCTAGTATTATTTCCATCCCTTGCCGAGCTTATAAAGCCTCTAGAATAAGCCCTGTTTGGTAACATATGTGTGGCTTATATCAGAAAACAACTGAGGAAGTCATTTATAAAATATTAAAATAAGGACTACAGCAAATATCATTGCAGATGATATTTCTGTACATAGTTGGAGACTAACAGCCTGGAAGCAGCTGTAGTGTTACCCTGACCCCTGAAGGAAGGAATCAGGAGTTAACTTCACATCCAATTTTCTATACAATATGAACACCAAACCTGCAAATCCACTGGCACAATATATCAATGTTTGGGCATGTCCTGCAGAAATAAGAAAGTCATCTCAAAAATCGCAGCTCAAAATTTCATTCCACCATTCTACCATTCTGATGTGGGGGAAGCAGATCTTTTCAAAGTTACTTAGTGGATGTCTAGATCCTGCACCTGACTCCATAGGAAAAACAGAAAGAATCATCTCATCTCCACGACAGAAAAATCATTTAGCCTTCTTTGTAAAATAAACATAAGGGGAAATTGAAAACAGCACAACTAGATGGAGAGACGATTTAATTCAACAGGGTTAGGATTTCAGCAGAGTTGCATTTTGAGGGAATTTTTAATCTATTGAGGGAAAAAGAGTTCCTGAAACATTAGAAGGCCAAACGGGGCTGATGTGTATCTTCTTTCTTAAAAAAAAATTCACAGCTCTTAATAAAATTTCAAGGTAAATGACATTTTATTCTGCAGTATTCCCTCCTCTGTACAGTGAACATACTACATTTATGTCATCTCTGGTAAAAGTCACAGGCAGCTGCAACATGTCCTTTACGCCATTCAATAAGTAAAACTTGAAAATGGTTTGCTCTTTATTTCTGAGATTTGTATTAATAATGAATTCATTGCCATTCATTTTTTAATTTAACAACATACCATTACCTTGGAAGGTTTTTACTTCTCTTTTCCCGGCGGGTTAAAATGGCCCAGAAGAGGTTGTCAAGGCAAAGGTAATGGTACAAAACCCTCGTTTCTGACACACTGTGGAAGCAATCGCTTTTATGAGGGAAACACCAGGCTGAAATCTGCATTAAGCTCTACCAGGAAAAAATGCAAGACGACCTCAAATAGTCACTCTGCTCAGAGTCTTCATTTCAACTGATTTAACTTTCTACTCAGTTGGGGTCATGTATGTCAATCATGGGGTGCAAAAAGATGACCTTGGCTGGGACCGGCAGCCCCAGTTACTCAATGGGGCACTTGTGAAACATTGCGGACTCATTTTGACTCTCCACGGGTGTGGCTAAAATTGCTCCGGGCCAGCTCTAAAGCGTACACAGATCTGCTGTCCCTCAGAAACTCACTATGAGAAAACTCAAGCTAAATTTGCCACAGAGATCAGGGTTTACAGGACCCTTGGAGCTAATCTCTGTCTGCCCTCCTCCTCCTCTGTTAGCTGTTATAAGCCTTCAAAAGTTAACAGGGTGATGGAGTCTCCCTCTATACAATCATTTCATCTCACTATCGTTGACTGAAGCTCGCTGATGTAATGAAGTTACATAATCACCGATTATGCACGACTTCCATCCATCTTCCTACATATCCACATAGCTTCTGCCCTCCCCTTAAGATCAATCTACCAGGTGAGATTTATAACACATGTAAATGCTCCATTCTGGCATCATAGGTACTGAATATGGGACTTTAGCATTGCAGTACAGTGCACTGAACCACGTCATCAATATTGATTTTTTTATCCTATTTCCCAGGCAGAATATGCTTAAACATCCTTCATGCTCTAGTCTCTAACTTTTTACTGAAAAGGTAAAATAGATGTGGCAGATAGGACACATCCTCAACTTAAGGTTAAGGGAAGTGTGTAATTGCCTGCATTTCCAAAGCTGGCTGCATTGCAATAAAAGGATGGTCTCTGATTCCAGACCTTCAACTCCCCGGCACGTGGGTCGCAGCTTCAGCTATTTAGGGTATTAGGAAAATAATTATATTATTTGGCTATTGAACTTGAGAAAGAAAGCATTTGGTGACATTTAAAATAATATTGCACTATTATCTATTTGCTAATCATGTCCAGCTTTTTCTTTTCGAACGATGATAATCCAGTGGATAAAAAAGTAGCCTGGGGTAGTTAATAATCTCCAATAATCACAACCTAGAGAATAATTAACAACGATTATCACCTTAAAGTTTAAGAACTTGACAAGCGGGATGTCCCTGGTCCCATTGCGGCTGTGAAATGCAGCAGAATGCTGCACTGAGTTGAAAACATATTTCTTTTAATGAATAAAGAGTAGCTCGTTTCATTTTAAACAGGGCTTTTCAGTAAGTGTTCCTTTCACTGCTGCTACCCCTTCCAGAATACAGGAGCCACAAATATTGCATCCAAACAATAGAGTGTCTACCCGGAATTAATTCAAGACACTCTTCCATATCAAAATAATTGGAGAGGGAAGTGATGCTTTGATTTCTTTTCAATTACACTCAGAATACAGACCTACATGCACGCACACACACAAACACACACACACACACACAAGCACACACACACCAACACACCCAACTGCAGTTATTCCATTCAGTGCCAATAACGGCCACATCACAGCCATCAATGCGATGCAGCAATCACCCAAGTCACCCATTCCCATTACAAACGCCCAAGTTTGCTCACGCCACTGATGGTTTGCATATATAAAATGACCTTACCCACAACAGTCTTCCAAATTATTCTCCTCAGGATATCAGTCGCTAAGGTAATTGCTGGTCATCACAATGCGTATTCAGAAAAATCCACGTTTTACTCCTGTGTTCTTTTTCTTGCTTTTGCTAGCAATTAATATCGTGAACAAGATACCCATTCACAAATGCCAAGTTCACCATAAAAGCAGATAATTCCATACAGCTCTTCCCTACAAGACTGCCTCCAGTTAGTTCTCAAAGTGCCCGATTGTTTGGTGAAGATACAATCCAGGTGCAGAGCAGGGGGGAAAAAAGACGACTAAGAGAAAAAAGAAGCTGATAGAAAAGGAGACACTGAGAGAGGAGAGAGCAGAAAAAGAGGGAAGAAATTTAATTTGAAAAAAAAAAGGAGGAAGGAAAAAAGGTCGGTAAGTGAGGAAGTCTGAGAGCTCTATGACAAGAATCGGAGTCTTGCTTGCAAATCTTCTGTATACATGTAGCCCTTCAGATCCTCTTGGTCCCCAAGTAAAATTTCCAGATCCGGGATGCAGCCATAAGAAAGAATCCTATGTATATTTCACAAGTATCCCGCAATAACAGATCCGACGGGGTTTTCCTTGTACAGTACTGCTGTGTGAAAGCACACAACCCCTGCTGTTTGGGAAGGTGTCTCCTGGGTCCTAGCTCTCTTCAGCAGCCCCCAAAAATGATTTTTCAGAAAAGAGTGGGGGGAAAAAACGCAGCTTTGCGTTTGCCTTGAATGATGCTAATCCTGACCGAAAACGACAAGCAAACCACGGATAGCACGAAATCTTGATTAATAGCCACAATCCACTCAAAATATCCCAGGAAAGAAGGAGCGAAAACAAGAAAGAGAAACTGCAATGCATAAATGATTCCAGTGTTTCTACAAGATCGGTTCATTTGATTGAATGCATTCTCCGGTTTGCTGCAAGTCATAAAGAGGATAGTGTTACTGCCACCCAATGGATATTTTAGTACTAGCCAATCCACAGAACGCCACCGCTTTGCGAGTTTTAGTTTTCAGAAGACTGAGGAGGAAGGAGGGTAGCCTGGGAATTTTTGGGGAAAGACCCTAAGGGGCCTCAAATAACGGGAATCTGTCTTTCCAGGCAAAAGCGGACGACAAACGTGCACGCTGGCCCGTTCTTGCGTTAGCCACCTTAGAATTTTGATTCCATTTCTCTACGAGCGGAAAGGTACAGAGAGCGATGCCTAAACTGACACGCTCACAGTATCCTCCTTTTCATCTCTTCTCTTTAAAGCAGATTTGTTATTGCGCGCGATCTCTGTCTCCTCCAGTCCCCCTCCACCCCCACAGAGCCGTTCTCAGTACCACTTTAAGCCAGATTTCCGAAGGGAGCAGAGTGCGGGAAAGGAGGGGGCTGCTCCGAACCTCAGGTGGCAAGGTGGTAATTGTTTCCAAAGCGCAGTTTTGCAAAGTGCTTCAGCCTGTATTGATATGTAAACTGTGAGACCCTCTGGCTGTAACCCTCCCATCCGCGGCTCTTTCAGTTTGGGGGTGGGGGAGCACTATCTCCCTAGGTGAGAGGGGTTGGGGAGAAGGGTGCTGGTGGACCGCTCTCTGCGAGTGTGGGGGTGGGGGCGGGGCACAGAGAGGAGGAGATTCAAGAGTCTCCTCCTCCCTTTTACCGCTTAACCGAGTTCGCTGCAGGATTGTGAGATGGAGTCCTGATGGGAAAACAGAGACCAAGTAGGTACAGCCAATTAAATGGGGAAATTTGCTCAGTTTAAGATCCTTGCCCTTTAGAATACCTTGGGGTAGTACGATACCCACCTGGGATTCTGTACTACTCAAACTTGATCATGGGCATGATCACCTGGGTGTCTTGTTAAAACGCAGATTCTGAGTCAGTTAAGTCTAGAGTGAGGCCCGAGAGTCTGCATTTCTAATAAAGTGGCCCATGAGCCATCATAATGCTGCTGGTCCACGCACCACACTTGGAGAAGAAAGACTCTAGGGCAGTGTTCATGCTTACAAGGGCAACCAGAGTGCTCATTTCGGAGAGTGGGGTGGGCAGAGCAGTGAAAAGAACTGAGAAACACTCTTTGCAATGGCCACCCCTCCCCCTCCCCACTCTTCGACCTTTCCCATACACCACTTGTGGCTTCCAATTCTAGAGAACCTTAACCCACTCCACAGCGCGGACCCACAAGCTTTTGTAACGTAAAGTTTAAGACGATAAACCAAACATAGGACAATAAATAGGTAAAGCAGCCCGGGTCCTGAGGAACTGTGTCTTTATTTAATCTGGAGAGTGAAACACAACTGAAGATGCAGGAACCCGCATGATAAATACGTCATCGCATATTCGGTGACATGAGAGCAAAATGAATGTGAGCCACAACGGGGGGGTCACAGGTGAGGTTGATGGGGACTGGGAGACTGGAAAGGGCGGTCAATGTGTATTTGTAAAGAAGGACCATTATATGGAAGGCTTCAATCTAAGGTGACCACAGATCTAGTTCCAGTGTGCTAGCACAAGCCTCACGTGGTTTTCCTCGCCCAGGTTAACCTCCCGTGTGCCAATGCTCTCTTCTTCCTGCTCCTTCCCCACATGTTCTAATCCAGAGCTAAGTGAGGGCCAGCCTTGAAGGGGAAATACAATCTTCTCTTCCCATAATCAGTGATCTATATTTTCAACACCTACCACAGTCCTTCAGCTGACCCTTTTAAATGAGAACTAGACCTCAGTGGACAGGGAAGGGCACAATTAACAAATTTAATTGCTTCTAGCAAAGTTTAGAAGTAAAAGTCCTGGACTGTAGGCTCGAATCCTAGATTTGAGTCTAATTTCTACTCCTAAGTAGCCATAATCACCCAAGGGAATCACTTTACTTTCTCTTGGCCTCAGTTTCCTTGTCTGTAAAATGACAGATTGCCAAGGTCCGCTCCGGCTCCATCGGGTACAAAACTCAAGTCCCTTATCTGCAAGGCTTCTTCCAGTTAGTTTGCTCCTCTGCACTGATGAACATTTGACCATTTAAATCTCATTGCAAGAGATGATTTTAAACACTTTCTCTTCCCCCCAGGAAGGGAAGTATTTGTTTAAATCCGAGGTGAAGCATCGTCTATTCCTGGATCTCACAGAGCCGACTGTGGGCCTCGCTGTTTGTTGCCATGGGATCCTCTTTGTGCGAACTCTCTTGAACTGTGTGGGAACATTTTCCTCTTGCCTTCCTTCACTTCTCTCTCTAACTCTTCTGAAGATAGGTGTCAGAACAAAACATAGCTGCATCATTGCCAATTAAGACTAACAGCAGCTGCAAGGTGCATCTAATTAAGAATTTTAATTACTTCACCAAATTCTCATTTGCAGATGTTGAGAGCATTAAACAATGCATTGTGATTTTATTTTCAAATCTGAAAAAGCTGACCTCTCTCCAAAGCGGAGTTGGTCAGGGGGACTAGAAAACTACACAAGTCAATGACGGGTGTAAGAGAGGCTTTGACAAGGGAAGTATATACCTGGGCACATTGTTTGAGAATAAATGAGTTTACATTCAAGATGAAAAAATAGTGTCGATATTCATAATAATGACTTTTTTAGTAAAGAAAAGAGCCAACATGTCGGAAGATACTGAAAAAATTAATAATTGACTATTGAAGCAGAATCCTTGCATGTTACAAAGTTCTTCTCTAATATCCTGTTCTTTTTCTTTTCCAGTATCAGGATGGTTAACAGTAAGTTTGGTGCTGCAGTGTGGGAATTGTAGGCTATAATCCAAAGCATTATGGGGTTTGTAGTAAAAACTGGCTGCAGATCAATTCCATTCTTCTAGCTTTTCTCAACTGAAAAAACTGCTGTTTTATTTTCTACTAATAAAAAAGAAGAATGTCAAGATATTTTAAATAAGAGATTCATTGTAATGAAACAAAGTTGGTATTCCTGGGAGTATGAAATTAGAGTTTAGCTACAATAATATTCTGACTGAGGAGATGGAGGATGCAATAACATCTTCTTTATAAGCCACAAATAACCTGAGCGAGCTATTTCCTAACATTACTATCCTATAGCTAAGGTTTCAAAAATCACTTTCATTGTTTTATTAGTAAAAAGTGAGAAACTACCAGGTTTTGCATTTACGAAAGAGAATTGTGAACACAGGAAACGAACTCACATTCTTACTGAGTCTGCCTTTAACCATTGGTACCCTACAATTAATTTTCTACATTTCACGTCATCCTTCAGTGACGTGAGCAAGAGTTTTATTTAATCTACCTTTGTAGATATTTTGGAATACAAAAAATACTCTGAATATTCCAGGTAGCTCCTCTTTTTAATGAAATTAAATTTAATGAACTCAAGGCTAGAATATCTGAAAAATAGGTCTAGAACAGGATATTTCGTGGTTTAGATTTAAATAATTATGGAAATGTACAAATTAAGGAGTTATGATTCCATTCATCTTTTGGATGGTGATGATTATGTGTGGGTATATACATAATTTATAGAGGTTTTGATTGAACTCCATTGGCAATTTCTTTCAAAGTTCATTAAACATTTTCTGTAAGAGATAAATTCAAGGTCTAGCTCCCCAGTAATGTACTATGAAATCACCCCCCTTTTTGTTATAAAGGCCAAAATATGTCTCTTCAAAGTCTTTTTCTCTGTGAAAGTCCCTATTATCATGCTAAGTTACTTAGAAAGTATTTTATACATAAGGTTGCTTACTTTTCTCTTTCTCTCCTTACAGAGGATTCCAACCACAAAAAGGCAACGCTTAAGCAAACTATTATTACAGACATGAATAAATGCAAAACCAAGCACCCTTCGTTTTCAGGCCTTTTGCCAGCAACATTCATTTGAACCCACCACCACATATGTACAAAGACTTGAGCATTTCAGCAAAATTCTACCGTAAAGTTCAGCAATAATAAAGAATGCTCTGAAAAAGCAAACAGCAATGGGAAAGAAAAATGCCATGCCTGCTTTTCTTTCAGATGTCTAAGTTTCTAATCATAAAAATATACAAATATATATCTTCTTGAATGCACTTTACATTATTGTTCATACTGTGAATATTTCTTTTATGGTCATAAAAATAAAAGCAATGCCCCAAATGAAACACTATGTACATAAGTGATGCAAATGCATCCCCAGTGGAAAGCCGGCTGGCTGCCGGTGGGAGGGTATATTTATACAGTGCCTTTCATTTGGAAGGTTCCCAAAATGATTTGCAAACTGTATATAGAGGAATTGCTCACCATGGAAATTCACCCACTTTCAGAAGGGAGTGCAGAAGTCATTCTATGCTGACAACTAGTTTAAATAAAACCACAGAGCAGTATTTCAGGTGGGTAAAATTGTAATTGATTTGGGGAGTGTGCAGTGAAATCCCACTGTGTGCTGGGCACAGTTGGAGATCCCGAGGATATCACTGTGGACGTATATAGGCGAGTTTGCTGCTCTCCTAAAGCTAGTTTTAGTGAAATCTGATGAGAACTCAGGAGTCACAAGCCCTATTTCTTGGTGAATTTCTGATCTCTGCATATGGTTCTACTAAAACAGACCACTTGCTCCTTTTTATATATATTTATATCAGGTGTCATAATATCCAGGACACATGACCTGTGGCAGTGTATTCGCCTTCAGATTGGTCACACACACACACACACACACACACACACACACACACACTTCTTCAGATGTTATGGTCAAAGTAGGTAAAATGACAATAACATTTCCTGCATTGAATAATTTGGAAGAGGCAGGACAAAATGAAAAGTCTTCTGGGTTTGGGAAATTAAATGAAAATGGTTATTACTGTACATACATGGAAGACCCTACCAAAATGATTCGGGGCACTTCATAGTAATTAAGGCATACAATAGCTTAGTGTAGGAGGAGAGCAATATGAGCTAATGTTTCGGAGTATAAAGTATGGAATTGAATATCAGTGTATCCTAAGTTTACTAGATTTATAATGCTTTTCAAATGGAAACAGAACAGGAGAAAAGGGTAAAGCAGATGCTGTCAAAGTTCAGCCCAGACCCCTCAGGTTGTAGTTCTCTATGCTCTAAGCCATCTCTCTCTTCTCTCTGCTTTGCATTTAAAGGCCAGCAGTGGGAATCTCTTGAACTTCTTGGGCTCCTGGTGCTGCTTGACTTGCTTGTAATTAGGGTTGGGAGGGCCTGGAGTTTACACCCCTCCTCCACTTTAGCCAATGACTGATAGAGGAGTATGAACCCCTTGCTTTTTTGACTGTAGTTCAGAAAAACTCTGAGGCATAATTTACACCCTAAAGGTCCACTGTGAAATCAGGCTGATGCTGGGACTTTGCCTGTGATCACATCTTCGCTTGGTGTCTGGGAACGTAAGACTGAGGGTAACAAGAATTAATCATAGAGGTCCCATCTCTAGCTTTTAACTTAACGCTAACTGTGTAAGTGAAAGCAGATAATTCCTTTCATTTCTTCATTTCTCTATGTCCTACCACATGCCAGACTGCACTGGGTGTCGCGGCCATAAGGATGACTGAGGCACAGTGCCTGTCCTTAAGAACCTCAAGTCAAGCGGGAGAGAGACATATAAACCACATATGTGATAGACCGTGTGGGGAGTACTATACAAGAGATCAGAATTCAACCTCAAAGAATCAGGCAAGATCGAACAGAGTAGATGTTAGTTCAGTGACCGTGAGGGGTGAGCAAAATAAAAATCAGAAACTGAGTGAAGACCAGGAATAAAAAGCAACATGTAAGTAGACCAGTTTTCTTCTACCTGGAAAGAAATAGCACTGGTCCTAGTAGTAGAAATCAAAAGTGTTTAAAATCATAGAATCAGTTTTTGAAGGGGGCTCTAGAGATAACCTTGAATAATTTCTTTATTTTAGTCAGAGGAAATTGAGTCTCACATGGCCAAATGACATAGTTATTTAAACTCACAAAGCTAGGAAGTGGTAGGAGTTCTCTTCTGGCATGACTCAGCCATATTGCCTGTCAGCTTTTCCTTTAAAAAGATAAATTGAGGACATAAGAGAGATATTGGATATAATAAGATCTGGGTTGAATCCTGACCTATCTCTTTCTGGACTTGAGAAAATTCCTTGCCTTCTCTGAGTCTCAATGTCCTCCTGTAAAACATGAACTCCATAGGGTCATCTTCTGGGGCTCGTGCAGCATGTGCATCTAGGAGAGAACCTAGGACAGAGTATGCATTTGAGAGAAGCATGCTTTGTTTCATTTTATCCTCTTTGGTTAAAAGAGATTTGGTTTCATTTCTTTTCTTTCCCACTCAGAGAGTGATACAGTGGTGTGAATGGAGAGGAGGATGTTTTCACTTTTGTTCCATTCTTTTTTTTTTTTTTTAAGTTTAGTTAGATAATCTCTACTCCCAACCTGGGACTGGAACTCATGACCGTGAGATCGAGAGTCGCATGCTCCTCTGTCTGAGCCAGCCAGGCATCCCCTGATGTTTTTATCTTTGTTAGTGTTTTGTTTTTGTG